>BLSH010438581.1:1435047-1449587 GCA_018402905.1 Glandirana rugosa | reverse complement strand
GGGGGGGGGGGGGGGGGGGGAGGGGGAAGAGGACACCTGAAGATCGGCGGTGGGTGCCGACATCGCTGGACTCCAGGACAGGTAAGTGTCCTAATATTAAAAGTCAGCAGCTACTGTATGTGTAGCTGCTGACTTTTACATTTTTTTTTTTCCCCTCGGACCTCCGCTTTCAGCACTCCTCACCCTCTTACATGCCACATTTGGCATGTAATTTTTTTTTGGGGGGGGGGGGGGAAGAGCGTGCCCCCAGGTTTCAGAGGGACTTCCTGTCCCTCTTCCACCTTCCGCCTCGGGGCTGCCTAGGCGGCTCTTCCTCTCCTCCTAGGCGGCCCCTCCCTCCTGACAATCTTCTGGGACACGTCACAGGTCCCAGAAGATTGCCTGGCCACTAGGAATGCGCAGCGCGACTCGCGCATGCGCAGTGGGTGTCTGGCCGTGAAGCCGGGCCGGGTGCCCATACTAGGAATGGCAGGGCTGTCGGGAGGAGCGGGGAGACGAGCAAGGCTTCGGGCGCAGCCATCGCTGGACCGGGAGACAGGTAAGTTACTGTTTATTAAAAGTCAGCAGCTATACTTTTTCTAGCTGCTGCCTTTTAATAAACAAAAAAATGTGGAACTCCGCTTTAAGGCTCCATGCACACTGGACGCGAGTCTTTCAGCTTTTATCAGCGTTAATGCATTAGCGTTTTTGAGCGTCGTTATTTTTTCAATGGATCCAAAACTAAAATCACTGGTGAGCCACGTTTTTGGGCAATTTTAAGCTTTCAGCATCCTTTGTGGTCAGAAGAATGACTCTTGAATGCGCTTTTAGGGCGTTCAGATAACAGCCCAGAAACGCCACTGCTTATAAATGACTTTAAACGTCCATGTGTGCACGGACACATAGGATAACAGAGGGGCGTTTATGGGCTGTTAAACAAAAAAACGCCCAAAAGCAATCGTTTGTCAGCTACAGTGTGCATGGAGCCTCGTTCTTCAACAATGGACAGCACTGCATTGTTTTTTTATTCTCTCCTACATCAATGGTTACTAACTTTGCTCAATTTCAGTTCTCTATTTTCACTTTAGTTCTTGGTTTGTATTCCTTTGCTTCCACTCCCAGGAGGTTTATACAGCTGCATCCAATACTCGTTGGTCCACCTGGCTCCTGAGAGCCCATTCACACAGGGGCGACTTGCGATCCGACTTGAGTTGCCTCAAGTCGCCCCAAGTCGCTTGACATTTGAAATCCCATTGAAATGAATGGGAGCCGTCTTAATATACACGACTGAAGTCGCTCCGACTGCAAGGCGACTTCTGAAAAGGTTCTTGTACTACTTCTAGGCGACTTCTATCCGACTTGTGCCCATAGAATTCAATAGAAGTCGCCTCCAAGTCGGATCCCCATCTATATGGAAGCGACTTCACAGTTAAAAGAATAGAATTTATTTTTAGGCAGCCCCCTCCCTCTCTTCTCTGATTGGTCAAGGCAAAGTCGCCTGGCTAAAGTCGTGTTGTAAAGTCGCCTGAGGTCCTTTAAGTCGCGCTGGAAGTCGCGCTGAAAGTCGCGCTTAAATCGCCTAGCGAAGTCGCGCTGAAGTCGGGTCGCCCCTGTGTGAATGCAGCCTTAGACCTATTCTGGTTTTTATGTTAATTAGCTCCACTTTTGTAAGATACGAAGTGTTGGAATTTCATTTTGTACTTGGCGCAGGCGTTGTGCCACCATTTGAAAGTGTTGCATTTTAGAATTAGGCGTAGGAGTTGCTGTCAGAACCAAAACGGTTGTTGGTGTTTTTTGAATTGGGTGCAACTCCTTAAGAGCAAACAGTGGTGGAGCTGCTTTATTGAACCTCCAATCAGATTGTTGGGATCCTGCGATCAGATTGTTGGGATCCTGCGATCAGATTGTTGGGATCCTGCGATCAGATTGTTGGGATCCTGCGATCACATTGGGATCCTGCGATCAGATTGTTGGATCCTGCGATCAGATTGTTGGATCCTGCGATCAGATTGTTAGGTGTATGACCACCTTAAGCAGATCATCACAATGCATCCACTTCTACATTGTTACATGTTATTATTCTACAGGATTATTGATAAACATCAGATGGGAACATGAAAAGCAGAATGTAATCTTAGAAGAAAACACAATTTCTAGAGGTAAACAATCAATAAACAAGCACAAAGGTGACAACATTTGGCCACATGAAGTGATTATCCCATGGGAGGGGTTGTGTGATTTCAGGAAGAGACAAGCAGTGATTGATACATTGTATAATAGAAGATAGGGAGGGAACAGCAGCACTGACCTGGCCGGTGCTCTCCCTCCAGCTCGGTGTCGGCGGTCTCTCCTCTCAGTCCTGTAGGGGGAGGAGCTCTGAGCCGGGACATCCGGAAGGGGAAGGAGAGATCTTCTATCTGGACGGGAGAAATCTTCAGCCGGACCGAGAGACAGGAGAGCCGCACACTGCCCTCCGCACACCGCCCCACTGCGCCCTCTGCTGAGCGCTCTGTGTACGCGCACTGCCTGCGGATGACGAATGTCAGGGCTGCTAGTGGAGTGGATGCGGCACATCAATGGGATCTCCTTCCTTCATATTCATAAAAAATGAAAATGAAGGAAATCTACTTATTAACAGGGGAGGGCTGGACTGGGGGGCAGGGTGGCAATTGCCCCCCAGGCCACCCTAACTTACATTCAAAATGGCTGACGGCCGTTGCCTGCTCACACTTTTTTCTTGTGGAGGAAGGAAGTAGGGGCCACGGGCACAGCCACCAACTAATCTGCAATGATCAGGTTGCATTGATGGGCACTGATCAGGCTGCAGTGATTGGCACTGATCAGGCTGTGCTGATGGGCACTGGCGAGGCTGCATTGATGGGCACTTATCAGGTTGCATTTGATAGGCACTGGTGAGGCTCCATTGATGGGCACTGGTGCAGCTGCAATGATGGGCACTGATCAGGCTGCATTGATGGACACTGGTGAGCCTGCATTGATGGGCACTGATGAGGCTAAGCTGATAGGCGCTGATGAGGCTGCATTGACGGGCACTGGTGAGGCTGCGTGGATGGGCACTGGTGAGGTTGCATTGATAGGCACTGATCAGGCTGCATTGATGGGCACTGATGAGGCTGCACTGATGGGCACTGGTGAGGCTGCATTGATGGGCACTGGTGAGGCTGCATTGGTGGGCACTGATGAGCGATGGTCCGTTTTCATTCATCCGCCGGCTCAGCGGGGATCAACGGATCAAAACGGATTCCGCACGTGTGAAAGGTGCGATCTGATTCCTGCACCATTTCAAAGTTTGTACTGCGATCTGCAAACGCTCTGGGGGTGTCATTAACTTTACATTGACACCCCCAGCGGATCGCAGATGTCAGTGTGAACCAGTGTGTGATTCAGGTGCGATGCGGGAACCAGCACTGACTCGCAGGGTTTCCTGCATCGCACCAGTGTGAACCCGGTATAAGTGTTTAAATCAGTATTTTTTGCTAGAAAATATTTAGAACCCCCCAACATTATATATATATATATATATTTAGCAGAGACCCTAGAGAATAAAATAGCGATTGGTGCAATATTTTATGTCACAAACTATTTGCATAGCAGTCTTTCAAACACAATTTTTTTTTGGGAAAAAATACACTTTAATGAATAAAAAAAAAAAACAATATTTACCCCACTTTTTTTGTATAATGTGAAAGACGATGTTACGCTGAGTAGATACCTAACATGTCATGCTTTAAATTTTCGAATTCTCATGGTATGGCGACAAACTGCAGTACTTAAAAATCTCCATAGGCTACCCTTTAAATTTTTTTTTATATGCTTAGAGTTACAGAGGAGGTCTTGTTCTGGAATTATTGCTCTCGCTTGAACGTTTGCAGCGATACCTCACATGTGTGGTTTGAACATTGTTTACATTTGCATGCGCGACTTATGTATGCGTTGCTTCTGCACGCGGGATGGGATGCTTTACAATTTTTTTACTTTTTATTTTTACACTGTCCCTTTATTTTTTTTATCACATTTTATTAATGTAAACAACCCTTGTAATAGAAATAAGGATGACAGGTCCTCTTTATTGAGAGATCTGGGGTCAAAGAGACCCCAAATCTCTCATTTACCTTTAAAAGCAAAAGAAAAAAAATGTTTTTTTGAACTTTTACTTTAAAAAAAAAAATTGGTTTACTATGGGCCGGGAACCAGGCGTGATGTCAGATGTTGTTCCGGTCCTCCAAGGGCATATAGATGACTAGCAGCCATCTTGGCCTCACTCTCCATGCCCAGCTAACGGCCATATCGGAACCCTCTCAGGCTTTACCGATGGATCAGGTAAGCCCGGAAACAACTGGGAAGCAGCTGGGGCACCCCTCCCAACGCTTCTAAAAGTGACCCAGCAGGACCACTTTTATCTTACAGAGAATCGGCCATGGTAAAAAACAATACTGGGGTTATGCCAGCTAGCTGCTGCCATAACCCTGTTATTTAATGTCAAAATAATGACATATTTTTACTATGGGCCAGTCGGCAAGTGGTTAAGCAAGCTGCTAGCAGGCTTTCAACAAGCTTCAAGAAGTGCTGAAGCCGGCTAGCAGCTTGTTTAAAGTGGCAATCAGCATGCCCATTAGGATCTGTTTTAAACATTTACAAACTGGAGATGAATGGTACTTTAAAAGCTTCATCCAAGCTTGCGGAAATCTCTGCAAATGCTTTGTTAAAGCTAGCTGGCTACCAGTGGAGTCTGGTGCTCCATTTTTGGGGCGGCAGCAAACCCCCCGCCAGGTCTGCTCTTACCCCATCCAGGTCACGGCTTCCCCAGCTTCTTTTCCCGGCCAATCCAGTCTTAAGACCCGCTTCCTGTGCTGATTGGCTGGGAGGAGAAGCCGGAAGACAATAGCGAATAGTGATTCACTAATAACACAAGTGGATGGGCTCTGCACCCCAAGCTTAACCTTTTTGAAGCCAATTAGAGCCTCAGGCTCTGGTGTGCAGCGCGCTTCCAGAAAAGTCACCTGACTTGTAGCTTGTCAATGTCATGTCAGATTTTAGACATCCTCTGCAACAAAAATGTAATTTTTCAAGAGATACTCCCTAAGGGTTAATAACTTCTAAAGGGATGCTGACACTGCAACTTTTCTAATCAGAAGACAGAGAGTTCATCAGCTGATTATAATGAAGCAGTCCCTCCTAGTCAGAATCCATATCCAAAGGATATGGTCAAACTTAGAGCTATTTCTTCAAAGAAGAAACAATAAGAATCTGCAACAAAGTTTTTTTAAAATCCCGGCAATGTACATAGATCACCCAGAGGGCAATGTTTTTTCTCAGCGAATGTGGAGTTACTCTTTAACCACTTGCCTACTGGGCACTTTTACCCCCTTCCTGGCCAGGCCAATTTTCAGCTTTCAGCGCTGTGGCACTTTGAATGACAATTGTGCGGTCATACAACACTTTTTTTTGTACCAAAATAGAACTTTCTTTCCACCACTGAGTTGTTTATTTTTTGCTAAATAAACGAATAAAGACATAAAATTTTGAAAAAAAAAAAAGTTTTCATAGTTTGTTATAACATTTTGGAAACAGGTCATTTTTCTCCTTCACTGATGTGCACTGATTAGGCTGCACTGATGGGCATTGATAGGCTGCACTGATGGGCAAAGATGGGACGGCACTGGTGAGGCGGCACTTATGGGCATTGATGGGCAGTGATAGGCTACACTGATGGGCACTCATGAGGCGGCACTGGTGAGGCAGCACTTATGGGCATTGATGGGCACTGATAGGCTACACTGATGGCCACTCATGAGGCGGCACTGGTGAGCACTCATGAGGCTGCACTGATAGGCGGCACTGATGGGTGGCACTGGTGGGCACTGATAGGTGACACAGATAGGCGGCACTGATAGGTGACACTGATGAGGAGGCACTTATTGGCAGCACTGATGTGCATTTATTGGCAGCACTGGTGGGCACACATTGACAGCACTGGTGGGCACTGGTTGGACTGCACTGATAGTCAGTGCCCTAATTATCATTGTAAATGTCCCTTTTAGAGAAGCCGGTTTTCGGCTCTCTTCTCCCTTCCTCATGCTGTCTGCATAAGGAAAGGAGTGCCGATAACCTGCTTCTGTTTACATCTGTGATCAGCTGTGATTGGACACATCTGATCACATGGTAAAGAGCCGCTGATTGGCTGTATACCTCAATCTGTGGCCTCCCAGAACTAGCTGTCCACGTTGTAACCATCACTTGTGAATGAGGCTGTTAGTGATAGGATGCAGGAAACCCTGCGGGGGTTCCCGGCGAATAAGCTGTAGATTGCTGCCTAATTGAAACCAATGGGAGTTTGACAGCTCCTGCAGCTAATCGCAATGGCTCTCATGTAGTTGCTCATGGAGAAATGACCTGAAAATGATCAGCCCTGAACGCAGACTGTGCCATACTTAGAATTCTGCTTTCAATTAAGTTTTTTTGTGCCCAAAGTTCAGCCTAAAGCCCAAGGGTTAATTGCTTGTTTATGAATAGGGAAACAATAAAAATAGATATTCTTATGTAATCCTCTGCACCTCCCTGCAGCTAGACCCGTGCCCGTAGCTTGTGTACCCTGCGCTCCAGCGGTCTCAGGTTCTGATGTACTCAAGACCATCGCCTTGCTCTGGATGTGAGGACACCGAAGGACAGTCCACTGCCGGAGCGTGGGGGAGAGCCGCCAGCCAGGGGAGTGGAAGATCCGGTAAATTAAGCCTGCTACACATGATGAGATTATCGGATGAATGATCGTATGTGTTTTTTTTGCATACTAATCTCAGGTTACTAAAGTTCAAAAATTATCATACAACAGAATAAAATATGGAAGTGATGTAATATATTGTGCCGTATTGTTTTTTTGGGACAAAAACTGTAATGTTTAAACGAAAATTGTACGGTCTGGTATAGTGCGAGAAAATTTTTTTGTGTTTGACCCTTTGGATAATTTTGGACAAAAGCGATGTACTAAGGATCAGATTATCGTACAATTGCTTTGAAAGCAGTATTTTTTGTACGATTTTCTGATCATGTTTACAGGCCTTAAATCTATTTCTTCTCTCCCCCAGACAAAACAAGCTATTAAACCTTGCAGTGAGGGCACAGCCCCGCGTGCAAGGGATCATTTTTTTTACTGCCCAGATTTGGGCTTTAAAGGTTAAGTTCACCTCCAAAAAATAAAGAATAAATACATATTTTTTGCATTTGCCCTTTTTTTTTGTAGGAGCCTGGAAAGCATTGCACCCATCATCAGCAGAACGCAGATGCAATGCAGGCTCCTGCAGACCTCATAGGGGCAGGCATATATATAAATCCTGTATAATAATAATAATAATATATGTAGTTCATTCATCCACAGAACTCTATGAATGAATGTTGTGGTCGTGTGGGCGGAGCCCTGCATGGTTGTGGTATTTTCAAATAATAACAGAGGATGCAGGGAGAAGATCCCTGGCCCACTGTCACAGGGAGGGGGGAACGGCTGCAGGAGCAGGAACATATTACATGTCCCACCCAAAAAACGGATGGAACACGTTACATGTTCTCTAAGATGAACTTATCCTAGAAATGCAGTAATTGTAATTACCATGAATTGAAATGTAATTTCAAAAGCAATTTTCAACATTTTTACATTTACAGCTTTTATTAAATACCAGTAAAACCTGTTGTGAACATCCTTGTCAGACTGCCATGGGGTGACAACTTTTGGACTCTTTATTCCTTTTGAGGTCCTGTGTTGTCACCCTTCCACACAGGCTTCTGAAGGAGATGACAAATGGCCATTTCAACACACATTAACTACTTCAGCCTCGAAAGGATTTACCCCCTTCCTGACCAGAGCACTTTTTGCGATTCGGCACTGCGTTGCTTTAACAGACAATTGCGCGGTTGTGCGACGTTGTACCCAAACAAAATTGACGTCCTTTTTTCCACCCAAACAGAGCTTTCTTTTGATGGTATTTGATTACCTCTGCGGTTTTTATTTTTTGCACTATAAACAAACAAAGGGTAACAATTTTGAAAAGAAAAACAATATTGTTTACTTTTTGCTATAATACATATCCAAAAAAAACAACCAAATGTATACATCAGTTTAGGCCGATATATATTCTTCTACATATTTTTGGTAAAAAAAATCGTAATAGGTGTATATTGATTGGGTTGCGCAAAAGTTATCGCGTCTACAAACTATGGGAATAGATTTATGGCTTTGTATTATTATTATTTTTCTTAACTAATAATGGCGGCGATCTGCGATTTTTATCGGCACTGCGATATTGCTGCGGAAAGATCAGACACTTTTGACATTTTTTGGGACCACTGACATTTATACAGCGATCAGATCTAAAAATAGCCACTGATTACTTTGTGAATGTCATTGGCAGGGAAGGGGTTAACAGTAGGGGGTGATCAAGGGGTTAAGTGTGTTCCCTCATTGTGTTCTAATGCCCCGTACACACGGTTCGACGATCGCACGTACGACCGTGTCGAATAGTATGTTGGCTGTTGTATGTAGCATACTGACTGCACTACACGATCGTACGTCCGGGGAAAGAACGTTCAGGTGCATGTAATTAGCATCCAGCCATTCCTGACTTTGGAGCATGCGTGTTTTGCACAATACAACTTTGTTGTACCAACTGCTCTGTACACACGATACAACGGTCGTATGAGAGCTTGTTGGTACGACCAAGTTTTCTAGTCTGCTCATACAACTCCCTTGTACGGCCGTCGTATGTTCGACTGTTCAAATCACGCATACGAACGATCGATTTCGCATACAACGGTCGTGAGTACGACCTGTTGTATGCGATCGTCGAACCGTGTGTACGAGGCTTAAGTGTGTGGGGGCTGAGCTGGCCGGGGCATGACAAATCTAACTGATCCTGATTACAGGGAACAGTAGATCTTTGTCACGTCCACTGACAGAACGGCCTCTGTAGAAGGCGATCGCGGGTCGCCGGTGGGCACGCGCCCTCGCCCGCAAATCGCGCATGCGCGGCCGACGTACAATGACGGTGGTTTTGCGCAGCCGATCCTATGGCGGCTGGTCGACAACTAGTTAAACAGGCATGGTCCACTGTTGTCACCATCAGGAAAACCACCTTGAGAAATGGCATGCAGCCATGTAAACAGGAAGTGGCTGCAAACAAGCTGTAGGAGATCAGAAGCACTGAGATGCAACAAAGGATGAAAGAGGGTGAAAACAAAATGTTCTTATTGGAAAGTGTTTATAATATACAGTGCTTTAAAACTAAATATCAATCATTGGAGTTTACAACTACTTTAACCACTTGACCTCCAGAAAGGTTTACATGACCAGGCTATTTTGCGATACGGCACTGCGCTACTATAACTGACAATGGCGCAGTTGTGAGACACTGTTCCCAAATACAATTGTGTCCTTTTTTTCCCACAAATAGAGCTTTCTTTTGGTGGTATACAAACAAAAAAATGCCGACAATTTTGAAAAAAAAAAAACAATATTTTTTACTTTCTGCTATAAAACATATCCAATAAAAAAATGAAAAAATCTAATTTCTTCATAAATTTAGGCCAATTTGTATTCTGCTTCATATGTTTGGTAAAAAATCCCACTAAGCGTATATTGATTGGTTTGCACAACTTTTATAGCGTCTACAAACTGGGATATTTTTTCTTTTTTTTTAATTAATTTATTTTTTTACTAGAAATGGTAGCGATCAGAAACTTATAGCGGGACTGCGATATTGCGGTGGAAATTTTGACATTAACTGACACTTTTGACACTTTTTGGGGACCAGTGACACTAATAGACTAATCAGTGCTAAAAAATTGCACTGTCCATAGGCGTGCGCAGGGGGTGTGCCAGGTGTGCCTGGGCACACGCTAATCACCCCATGCGACACAGAATCCCCCTGCTGCTATTTTACCAAAGCCCCCCCAACAGAACTCCAAAAAAATTGTAAAAAAAAAAAATAATAATACCAATAAAAAACTACTGACACCGTCAACTGCCTTACTGACACCAATCTCTGCCCTACTGACAAGTTCACTGCTCTACTGACACCATCCACTGCCCTACTAACACCGTCCATGTTTTAAAACATTTGGGATGCACACCCTAATGCAATAGGCTGCGCACACCTATGGCACTGTCACTGTACTAATGACGCTGGCAGGGAAGGGGTTAACATTAGGGGAGATCAAAGGATTAACTGTGTGCCTAGCCAGTGTTTTACTATACTTTGTGAGGTGCTTTTACTAGGGGAAGAAATTGAATTTATTCCGTGCTTTACAGGGACACAAACTCCATCCCTTTCATCCTGTTAGAACGGCGATCTGCCTTGCGTGCCCCCCACTTGGAAGTGTCTTATCACGTATATATAGTACATGATCCGGTGCACAGATGCCGCTGTGTAGTAGTCAGTGGCGGCTGGGGGGGGGGGGATTTTGGGGGGGGTGGCAAACAACCACCCTCCCCGGGCGAACGGCGGCGTGTCACTAACCCCATCAAGATGGCAGGTGGTGGCTGCGGCCAGCGGATCCGGTGTCCTCTCCTCGAGCAGCTTCCTCCACAGCTTCCACCGTGCGTCTCCTCTCTCCTCCTCATCCAATAGGATTGCCTGATGTTTTTGGGAACCCACTTCCTGAATGGCGGGGAGAAGATTTTGTGTGAATATAGCGAATACTCATCCTTTTTTGAAGACTATTAGAACCTCTGGCTCTAATCACATGCTTCAAAAAAACACTCCCCCCCCCCATTGGAATCAATAGCCCTCGTTCACGTTGAAGCAATTTGTCATGCGATTTGACAGGTCAAATCGCATGACAATTCTCAGCCTATTGCCGGCGATGGCACCATTCCAATCGGTGCGATTCCGACTTTGCGGCGCTGCACCGATTCGCAAAAGTAGTTCCGACACTACTTTTACCGATGTCCAGTGTGACTTCAATAGACATCTGTGCACAAAGCAGCACAGATGTCTTTCAAGTTGCACTAATGGGCGGCTTTGAAATTGTGCTATTTCAGATGAAGTCGCATGATTTCAAAGCCGCGTTCAATGTGAACGAGGGCTTAAAGGTAACAATGTTCTCGCTGTTTATGTATCATGTGTGAAGCTTGGAGACACTGTACTGATGAGAACACAGAGGCTCCTATTGCTGACCCCATTTTTGTTAAATCTATGGATTGAAATTTGTCCCATTCAGCTGGGAACAATTAAATTTAGATCCATCTCTGGTCATTCCTGTTCATGAGAAGTCAATCTAACAATCAACTTCTCATGAACGAGCTTGCTGAAAAATTTTGCTTCGATCAGCGCATGCAGCCAATGGGCTGATCAGTGTACTCTGATGGCGGTTGAGGTTGCGCACCGTTGTCAGAATACAGTGACACAGCAGGGAGGATTTCAGCACGCTGACTGAACAAAAAAACTGAGCCATGTACATACCTCCCAACTTTCTGAGATGGGAATACGGGACACCTTTTAGCAAAAGTATGTAGGCATAGGACACACCCACTGCCACACCCCCTTAACCCCTTCAGATCCACGCTATTGCCAAAGTACGGCTCCAGCGCGGATCTGAATTTCCGGGACAACGTCCATGGACGTCGTCTCCTGTGCACACTCCCGGCGCTCACTCACAGGCGGCGGCGCGCTTGGGCATGCCCGTGGGTCGGGTGGACTTGATGCCCACTCGAGCCCCGTGATCGCCTGTCAGAGCTGCAGAATGGGGAACCGCTGATGTGAACACGGCGGTTCTCCATTCTGTGAAGGGGGACATAACAGATCTACTGATCCCTGTCACTGGGATCAGTGAGATCTGTTATGTCCCGGCCAGCCCAGCCCCCATACAGTTAGAACACATACAGGGAATACAGTTAACACCTTCACTGCCCCCTTAGTGTTAACCCCTTCCCTGGCAATGACATTTATACAGTAATCAGTGGATATTTAAATTTCTGATCGCTGTATAAATGTCATTGGTCCCAAAAAAGTGTAAAAAATGTCCGACATGTCCGCTACAATATCAAAGTCCCGATAAAAATCGCAGATCGCTGCCATTACTAGTAAAAAAAATGAATAAATAATAAAAACGCCATAAATCAATTCCCATAGTTTGTACACCCGATAACTTTTGCGCAAACCAATCAATAAACGCAGATTGCGATTTTTTTTTACCAAAAATATGTAGAAGAATATAAATTGGCCAAACCCGATGAATATATATATTTTATTTTTGGATTTGTATTTTAGCAAAAAGTAAAAAATATTGTTCTTTTTTCAAAATTGTCGCTCTTTATTTGTTTATAGCGCAAAAAATAAAAGCCGCAGAGGTGATCAAATACCACCAAAAGAAAGCTCTATTTGTGGGAAAAAAATTATAAAAATGTTGTTTGGGTACAACGTCGCACGACCGCGCAATTATCATTCAAATTGCAACAGCGCTGAAAGCCTAAAATTGATCTGGGCAGGAGGGGGGGTTAAGTGCCCAGTAAGCAAGTGGTTAAAGGAGAATTATATAAAAAAACTGTTTGGTTAAACCCACAATTACTGTTTTTCCACTATTATTCCTTTATATTGGCATTTGAAATTTACAAATGCAGCAATTTAGAAATTGGATGAAAGGCCTAGCACTGGGAAACACTTTCTGATAGACAAATAGTGCTTTACCTATACAGCTATATAGATCAGACCAAATGAGGGACAAATGAGAAGGAATGAGAGACAGAGGGACTTTGTTCCAAATCAGGGACAGTCCCTCGAAATCAGGGACAGTTGGGAGCTATGCATGTATGGCCAGCTTTAGTCTCTGCACCTGTTTCTGGGGTCTTCTCCACTCCGATGTTTTTATAACACCAATTGAGTTAACAAAGTCTTCATTTCTAAAACTGCATTAAATGTCTCACAATAAATTCATGTGTTCTATGATAAGTATAAAACTGCTCGTCTAGAACTTGGGGAAATGGGTGTTGGTAGTTGTAGGTAGTTAATGTATGTACAGTATCTAACAAAAGTGAGTACACCCCTCATATTTTTGTAAATATTTTATTATATCTTTCATGTGACAACACTGAAGAAATGACACTTTGCTACAATGTAAAGTAGTGAGTGTACAGTTTGTATAACAGTGTACATTTGCTGTCCCCTCAATATAACTCAACACACAGCCATTAACGTCTAAACCACTGCCAACAAAAGTGAGTACACCCAAGAGCAACCTGTAACTTAGATAAATGTGCATTTGTTGATACTCAAACATATGTTGCTATTACTGCAAAAATAGGTTTGCTCTGTTACTCCTTATTATATAAATCAATGAAAAAACATTAATAAACTAAAAATGAGTACATCCCTAAGTGGAAATGTCCAACTAGGGCCCAAAGTGTCGATATTTTGTGTGGCCACCATTATTTTCCAGCACTGCTTTAACCCTCTTGGGCATGGAGTTCACCAGAGCTTCACAGGATGTCACTGGAGTCCTCTTCCACTCCTCCATGATGACATCACGGAGCTGGTGGATGTTAGAGACCTTGCGCTCCTCCACCTTCCGTTTGAGGATACCACACAGATGCTCAATAGGGTTTAGGTCTGGAGACATGATTGGCCAATCCATCACCTTTACCCTCAGCTTCTTTAGCAAGGCAGTGGTCATCTTGGAGGTGTGTTTGGGGTCATTATCATGTTGGAATACTGCCCTGCGGCCCAGTCTCCGAAGGGAGGGGATCATCTCTGCTTCAGTATGTCACAGTACATGTTGGCATTCATGGTTCCCTCAATGAACTGTAGCTCCCCAGTGCCAGCAGCACTCATGCAGTCCCAGACCATGACACTCCCACCACCATGCTTGACTATAAGCAACGCACACTTGTCTTTGTCCTCCTCACCTGGTTGCCACCATACACGCTTGACACCATCTGAACCAGATATTTTTATCTTGGTTTCATCAGACCACGGGACATGGCTCCAGTAATCCATGTCCTTAGTTTGCATGCCTTCAGCAAACTGTTTGCTGGCTTTCTTGTGCATCGCCTTTAGAAGAGGCTTCATTCTGGGATGACTGCCATGCAGACTAATTTAATGCAATGTGCGGCGTATGGTCCGAGCACTGACAGACTGAACCCCCACCCCTTCAACCTCTACAGCAATGCTGGCAGCACTCATATGTCTATTTCCCAAAGACAACGTCTGCATATGATGCTAGGTACGTGCACTCAACTTCTTTGGTCGACAGGGGAAGGAAAATGGCTAATTGGGCCCAATTTGGACATTTTCATTTAGGGGTGTACTCACTTTTGTTGGCAGAAGTTTAGACATTAATGGCTGTGTGTTGAGTTATTTTGAGGAGACAGCAAATTTACACTGTTATACAAGCTGTACACTCACTACTTTACATTGTAGCAAAGTGGCATTTCTTCAGTGCTGTCACATGAAAAGATAGAATAAAATATTTACAAATGTAACGTAATTTAATCAGACGTACCGTCAGTAGGGTCTTACTTCGGAGAAGATTTCCGCTACGTGTTCTTTCGGTCGTTTGTC
>BLSH010438581.1:1413049-1428448 GCA_018402905.1 Glandirana rugosa | reverse complement strand
GTGACGGACGGTGGTCTACGCAAGTGACATCCTCATCTGGTGGCAGGCAGCGTAGCAAGTGACATCCTCATCTGGTGGCAGGCAGTGTGGCAAGTGACATCTTCATCTGGTGGCAGGCAATGGCAAGCGGCATCCTCATCTGGTGGCAGACAGCATGGCAAGTGGCATCTTCATCTGGTGGCAGGCAATGGCAAGTGGCATCCTCATCTGGTGGCAGGCAATGGCAAGTGGCATTCTCATCTGCTGGCAGGCAGTGTGGCAAGGGACATCCTCATCTGGTGGCAGGCAGCGTGGCAAGTGGCATCTTCACCTGGTGGCAGGCAGCGTGGCAAGTGACAATCCTCATCTGGTGGCAGGCAGAATGGCAAGTGACAATCCTCATCGAGTGGCAGGCACAATGGCAAGTGACAAGAGATGAATGACATTGTCTGTTCCCAGTGATCGGAAACAATAACCTCCCTCCTCCTGCAGTCAGACCAGCCCTCATACAATTAGAAACACCACAGAGGGAACACATTTAACCCCTGGATCGCCCCCTAGTGTTGACCCCTTCCCTGCTAGTGACATTTATACAGTAATCAGTGGCTATTTTCAGCTCTGATCACTATATAAATGTCAATGGTCCCAAAAAAGTGTCAAAAGTGTTCAATCTGTCCGCCACAATATCGCAATCCCGCTAAAAATCACAGATCACCGCCATTATGCCATAAACCTATTCCCTATTTTGTAGACGCAATAAAGTTTGTGCAAACCAATCCATATACTCTAAAATTGTCGCTGTTTTTTGTTTATAGCGAAAAAAAAAAACTGCAGAGGTGATCAAATACCACCAAAAGAAAGCTCTATTTGAGGGAAAAAAAATTACACCAATTTTATTTGAGTGCAACGTCACACTACCGCGCAATTGTCAGTTATATCAACGCAGTGCCGTATTGCAAAAAATGGCCTGGTCAGGAAGTGGGTAAATCCTTCGGGGGCTGAAGTGGTTAAGTCATATATGACAATTTCTGTAAAAAGCTAGTATGCTAAGTATATTAGAAAAGAACTACAGAGTATACAAATACATTACATACACAAAGTACTGTATCCATTTTATTACATAAACACAGCTAAAAGTATTAAAACTCCATGTGTCCATAATAAATAAACGATTATAGTATGCTTGTCATGGCTTACATTTTTGTAGAGACATCAGGACAAATCCCAACGCGTTTTGGAAAAACTCCTTCTTCAGGGTATAAAGCTGGGTCTAGGAAGCAATCACATTATTAAGTATATCAATCACATTATCCAGATAGTAGCAATATAATATCAATACTGTATGTATTACATAGTCCATTATACTTGCATAGCAGATCAACAACAATACAGATACAGATGGTTGCTGGAATAGGGCTGCCAACACACTGCTTGACTACCCCGGACCTGGATGAAGATACATCCCAGGGACCAATGCACACCCACTGGAGCTACCTGACGTATGACAGAGAGCAGGGATCCACAACAATCACATGTACGAAACATGACATAAAAAAGTACTTTAGGTGAAAAAGGGATGTAAAAGATCCATTAACCCAGAGAAAAAAAAATCCCATAAGCCATACCGATGAAAAATACATGGTGAAAAATAAATTATAAATATAAACCCTTTATAAAAGGAACAAGCAAGTGGTTGCCATGTTTCTAATGCCTCGTACACACGGTGCGATGAACATACGACTGGGCGTCCAAAATCGTATGTTGGCTGTTGTGTCTCGCGTACTGATGTGCACTAAGCGATCGTACAACCAAGCCTAACGTGGTGACACGTTACGAGCGTATAAAGAGGAAGTTCAGGTGAATGTGATTTGTGAATTAGGAACGTAGGTTTACACGAACGGACACTTCCAGGCGTTCCTGACTTCTGAGCATGCGTGTTTTGCAAGTACAACTTTGTTGGCCCAACTTCTCTGTACACACGATACACCGTATCGTTGCTCATCCAACTTCTGTTGTACGACCGTCGGCTGTTTTAATTGCGCGTACTAAAGGTTGGGTGATCGTACAACAAGCTGTTGTAGGACCGTTGTTGTACTACCATTGTACCGTGTGTACGCGCCTTAAGGCTTCATGTACATGGGATGCTTTTTTAATCTCCCCTGAACAATTTTTTGACTAGAAGCTGACGCTTAAAAATGGCCGTTTGGCAGCGTTTTACATGCTGTGTTTAGCCACGTTTTGCTGTGTTCACAACTAGGAGTGTTTTTTTTTTTTTGTTTTAAATGAAAACGCCTGTAAACGGAATGCTTACAAGCTGTTACAGGCATTTGACATTTTCAGGCCTCATTTACACTGCTGCTGGTAAACGGATGTTTTGAGGCATTTGGGCATTTTTTTCAGCTGCCCCTGAACTTTCCTCTATGTTATCTTATCAGTACATTTACACAGGTTTGTTTAAGGTCGTTTCCAGGCATTTGAGTTTAAAGGCTTTTTTTGGAACGTAAAAAAATGGGTTCAGACGCCAGCTCAGAGGCATTTGAAATGCCAAACAGCTTGTAAATGCCGCTAAACACGGTAACTCGCTTCTAGAACCACTTTGTTTACAGGCATTTCCATTCTAAAAAAAAAAATTTTTTTTTTTTTAAAAATGCTCCTAGACGCAAACGCGGCATGATGCCGGATTCTAGCTGTCAAAAAAAACTCAACTGCCTAGAAACGACTATAAACGACCCTGTGTAAATGTACTGATAAGATAATAGAGGAGAGTTCAGGGGCAGCTGAAAAGAATGCCCAACTGCTCCCAAATGTCCGTTTACCAGCAGCAGTGTACATGAGGCCTAATACACTACAGCTGCTATACTGAAGTTTAGGAGCAGTTGGCAGTTTTTTTCAGCAGCCCCTGAACTTTCCTCTATGCAATCTTATGTGTCGTTTATGCAGGCATTTTTTTTTAAAGCAGAAAAATCGCGTTCAGGACTGTCGTTTACCGGCATTTTAATATGCCAAATGCTTGTAACTGCATGTAACCTTGTGTAACCATGGTAAACTGCATTTATGCATCTTTGCATTTATAAGCGTTTTTCAAGGGGAAAAAATTTCTAACTTTTTGAACATATAAAAATGTTGAAAAAACACAAATTTTACCACATGCTGTTGCCTGTATCAATGGATGAGTCCAGCAGCAATGAACTCTAATCCTCTCATGCAATTTACTACATTTTCAGAGCCTCAGCAACATCAGGAGCATTTCCTCACACATGCTCATGATGGGATCCATAGTGAAAACCAGTGGCGGCAAGTGAAATTTTAGGATGGGGGGGGCAGACCCCGTCCTTCCTTTTTGACCCTCCCACTTCTCATAAGCCCCACCCCTTGTAGATTCCACCAATTGTATCAGGAGTATACAGCTAAGCATCACCAGATAGGGTATACAGCATCACCAGATTGGGTATATGCACCAGGGTATACAGCATCACAGATAGGGTATATAAAGCAGGGTATACAGCATGACAGATAGGGTATATACACTAGGGTATATACACCATCACCAGATAGGGTATATACATCATTCCCAGACAGGGTATATACAACAGGGTATATAACATCACAGATAGGGTATACACAGCAGGGTATATACAACAGGGTATATACAGCATCACAGATAGGGTATATACAGCCGATTGTCATGATTTGCACATGCCCACGGCGACTAGCTAACACCGACGTGGTTCCGTGACTTGTGTGTTTTATGAGGGAATCAGGGGGGACTTATACTGAGCAAGAAATATATACAAAGTAAAAAGGAGTTACAAAAAAATACAAAAAGATAAACAGACAATACATACAATTGCCAATTCGCTATGAAGATAAAAAGGGATAAAAAAACAGAAATAAACTTTACTGAATATCCTTTCGTAGAAGCATACTGCAACATAGGGGACTCCCCAGTTTTGGAACTGAATTTGTGAGAGAACCATGTCCATACCTCAGGCTCCCCAATTTATTGAAATATGGATGTGGGCTGGACGTTAGCCCCTGGTCAATTTACCCTGGGGGTTGTTCCTGTCTCAGCCCACAGGATGTTTCATGTTCTGAAATGACCGATGTCGAATTGGGCCAGAATGGCGCTGATTGCTGGGTTATGAATAGGATTTCCAACACCAGCGCATTGCTCCGATCACGACAGTACCAATCACGGTCAGCCTGCTGAACCAGGCAACATCTAACGGTTTTGTGTGTTTTGCTAGGAATCTAAACAAGCTACAAATACAGATTGATATGTATTGGTAGCCCATCACATGTACGATCAAAAGGAATTATTTTCATCTCTCTGCTCTTATGAGAGATAAAATGCATTCTTTTGATCTGTTGATACTAATCAAAGCTTGTAGACCTTCTGGGGCCTTGCGAATGCCCCCTGCGGGTTCTTGCAGCCAAGAAGACTAGGACTTCCGTTTGAAGCTGCAGAAGGTGACAATCTATGTTTACCCTGAAAGGACATATGTGCATGACTGACATTGAATACTATATGTTTAATAACACAGAATTAAACTACTTCTATAGATCACATCGCATATCACTAAGGCAAAATGATCCTATGTTTACCTGCTTACATTTATGTTACACAGGGTATACAGCATCACAGATAGGGTATATACAGCATCACAGATAGGGTATATACAGCAGGGTATATACATCATCACCAGATAGGGTATATACAGCAGGCTATATACAGCATCACCAGATAGGGTATATACAGCAGGGTATATACATCATCACCAGATAGGGTATATACAGCATCACCAGATAGGGTATATACAGCAGGGTATATACAGCATCACCAGATAGGGTATATACAGCAGGGTATATACAGCATCACCAGATAGGGTATGTACAACAGGGTATACAGCATCACCAGATAGGGTATATACAGCAGTGTATACAGCATCACAGATAAGGTATATACAGTAGGGTATACAGCACTCACCCCCCCCCACCCCCACCACGGGGCTCACGGCACTGACAGCAGCAGATCCCCCCCCCCCCAGGGCAGTCAGGACATCAAAGTCCCGTACTTACCCCATCTAGGAAGCGGGCAAAGGTGTCCGGCGAGCGGGAGCATGCTTGGCTTTGGCTGTCCAATAGGATCGCCTGACCTCTCAGCCAATCGGGAAACCGGTAACATACCCGCACTTCCTGATTGGTGGAGAGGCAAATCAGTGTTAGAAAAGCAAATATTAATTTGCTTTTCTAACACACTGAGTGGTCTTGCGAGCACAATGCTCTGAGCCACCAGCCACTCTTTTTTGAAGCCTATTAGAGCCTATAGCTCTAATCAGATGCTTGAAAAAAACCCGCCCGTGGTAATTCATGCGTCCGGTGTCCTGAAGGGACTGGCCGCATGAATAGGGGGTGCTATGCATAAATATATACATTTAGCATAGAGGGGGTGGCTGGGATAGAGGGGGTGGCACCCATGCGCTCTTAATGGACGGGCCGTCCCTGTTGAAAACACAAAAAAGACTGCTATCTACGAGCACAGTGCTCTCTGCTGCTGCTCTCTCTTCTCTCACAGAATGGCTGAAATATTTAACAATTTAATTGTTTTTCATGCATTGTGGGCATTTGGGAGTGGGTCTCCTGATGTTATCTTTAAAAAAATTATTTAACCAAAAATGCTCATAATTGCTGCTAAATGCTCATAACTACTGCTAAACTCGCATAAACTCTGTATGTAAAAGCTGTAAAACGGACGTTTTTCATGGTCGGTTTCCAGTTGTCAAGTTTCAAGCGTTCAGAAAAGGTTTTCAACTGCCCTCTCTACATGAACCCGAATGTTCCCATCAGCAGAAAAAGAAAAAAAAATAGCGCAGCGTGCTTCACACATGTGCAGTAGGCTTCACTGTCGGGTTTCCTTACCACGAATGGCTGCAGCAGCACCCGGGATGTGATCCGAAGTTCGGCTGGGGTGCAGACATTGCGGGCTCCCTGGACAGGTAAGTGCCCTAATATTAAAAGTCAGCAGCTACAGTATTTGTAGCTGCTGATTTTTAATTATTTTTACCCAGGCTGGACCTCCTCTTTAAGTTAGGCATGTTGGCAGTAAGAAATAGCACCCCTCCCACATTTTTCTATTGTTTCTCATTGATTTAAAATGGAAATATCACATTTGGCTATTTGATGGTGCTGGTGCTAAGTATTGTTGGAATTTTCTAATGGCCA
Source organism: Glandirana rugosa (assembly GCA_018402905.1). NCBI lineage: Eukaryota > Metazoa > Chordata > Amphibia > Anura > Ranidae > Glandirana > Glandirana rugosa. The sequence continues at coordinate 1,422,247 of BLSH010438581.1, read as the reverse complement.
AATTGTATATTTTACATATTAGAGAAAAACATGCAACCAGCAAAGGAAATAGCCTAATAACATTCAGTTACTCGAACAGAATGAATGTACGTGTACCTGCACTGGGCAAATTGCTATGCAATTTTTTTTTATAACTACAGCCGTTGGTGTATATAGCTATATCAATAGATATTTTGTCATCACTGATTGACGGGTTGGACTAATTCTCTCCCATAACTGTACATTATTTTATAAACAAACTGTAGGGCAAATCTAGGCCCCTCAAATGTGCCTGGATTTGCCTGCCCTTTAAAAATATGTCCCAAGTGTCTGTGGGCTTTAGCATTATGCTGGCTCCATTGCAAAGTTGGCTTGTGATTGTTGCTGTTCTGCTTTGTTTGAGAGCTGCTCCACCTAGTGGTCAGATTTGATTATAACAAAAACTCAGCTTAGTCATGATAAAAGCACCAGTAAACTATAAAGGTGAAATTTATTCTGGTTATTTTTTGGCTCTCCTCTTTCCTCCCTCATCTATATGCTAATGATGTTTTCATGACATACCTTATTTTGGATTCAGTGACATCATCACTGGTTCTCTGTGCGTTACCTCCACTCTTCTTATCGTCGATATGGCGGTATTTCTTAATGAATTTGTCACAGTCATAGCGCCAGAATGTTAGAAAAAAAAACACACACACAAAGCACTGGTGTAACGCTCAGAGCTGTAATACCTGATTATGAAAAAATTGTGGGAGGACATGCATCAATATGCTGGTTCATCAATAGCAACAATACAAATATATTGTAAAAGACAAAAATTGAATAAAAAAATAAAGAACAAAAAAACAAAAGTTTTTGTAAAAAAATTGATCAATCAAAGTCCTGAAATAAATGAGTTAAACATAGAGTTCTAGGGGGTGCACCCCTGTAATCTATGAGTCTCTAAAACAAATAAGGCAAAGGGAGCGAGGCTGCTTCAGGCGTGGGCTGAGGGATCCGGCCACTTTGGGAAAAGGAAGGCAAAAAAAGAAGAGAAGCGCCAATGCTGAACTAGGATTTGCCTGGCACTTTTCTTCCTTTTTTGACTTCCTTTTCCCATAGTGCCAGAATGTGAATGTGTCACGCATAAGAACTACCTGAACTTGTGGCGCACATTTGCAATAGCAAGAAAACGGCTTTCATGAATTTAGCACAGGACTTTTTAACAGGTTCATAGCATCAGAAAAATGTTGCAGATGAATGACCCCATGCAGTGGCATAACTCTCAGCTGAGGCCCTTCCCTCCGATCCCGGTGGCGGAATGCCAGGGCCTGGTCGAAGTGTGACCTTTGCGACCATGATAGTTCCGCCACTGGTGTCAGTAGTTTTTTATTTTTATTTTATTTTTTACAATTTTATTTATTTATTTATTTTACAATACTATTTTTTAAATTAATTTTTACAATATTTTCAGGAGCCCCATTGGGGGGGGGGGGGGGGGCTTTGGTGAAATATCAAGGGTCCAAACAGACCTCTGATGATTCACCTTTAAGACAGAGAAAAGAGATTGAGCACAAAGCCTTCTATCTCTGCAGCCCCAGCTGTCCAGACCAAATATACAGGAATAGATCTGTACAGTTTACTATGCTCTAGTTGTGAATGGACAGAATCACTGATCGGTATGGATCACTAATTTATTCAGAAAAGTGTAGCCAATGGCCCCCTTAGGGGTGGCTGGTTGTTGTGGTTCACCTGATCACACTGCCCTCAATCACACTTTTCCGCACACACAAAGACACAGAACAGGCTTTGTTTTTTTTATTAGGGGATTTGAACTTGGATGGGGTAGGGATGATTATGGGATGTCCAGCAATTGAACATGGGACCTCTATAGACACCTCTGTATATACACTTCTCCATCTTCCTCCAGCACTGACACTTGCTGCACTTTTCACTCCTTGTTCCTCTCTCCTGCACAACACTTGCTTCTCACAGGTGAGACCTGGAAGGATATACACCAGGCCTCCAATACGTCTCTTAGGCTTAGCTAGCATTGGCGAGGCCTGCTGTATTTGAAACAGACTCCCCATTACAGCCAGAGGCTAATAGCCCCCAAAGTGTAGCAAAGTACTCTGTACTAGCTAGGGTGATGGACTACTACTCCCAGCCCATCTTCTTCCAGGCCCTGCCAGCTCAGCCAGCTGCAACGGCCTTCTCCACTGCCACAGCAACATCGAAGTCCCACACTGGCCTCTACATCCTTCCCAGACTGTCTCTCATCCCAATCTGCTCCGGCATGCCTCCTCCAGTATCTCAGGGTATGTTGCTCACCGACTCCTGACACTTGTAGTTCCACACAAAATATTTCCCCCGATAGTGCTCTCCCGCTGTCCTTTCCGCTCTGCCTTGTGCTTCCCACCAGGATCTCATGCCTCCTAGCTGCACCTGAGCACTCCAGGCCCAGGGTCACCCGCCAAGACTGGAAGCTCCCCTGGGCTGCGACAGCCACCACACTATAACATCTCCAGACTTCCACCTGAACTTCTCCTCCCCGACTGGGCTGACCCTGGGTATTTAAGGAGGCCTGCCCCTGCCAATCCAGATTGGGGATTGGTCAAGACTCCTTAGAACACCCCAGGTGGTTACACCTCCCCTCCCACCTCTCTTTCCAGAAAACACCAGAAGCCTCTGGCAAGAAGAGGGAGGTCCTGATGACACCATCTGTGAATCATCCAGTCCTACCTGAGCCACTTCCAGCCCAGAATAAAAACAATCAGGCCTGCGCTAAGTCAGGCCTGACTAAATTTTGCCTTACCTAACAAAAACCTATTCTAACACTTACCTAGCGTGGAGGGCGCTACACAAGGAAGGGGCCGATAAATGACACATTTACCGGCCCCTTCCCCACTCTCCATCCTGAATGCAAACATTCCCCTTCTCCCAGTCCAAACACCCCCTCTCAGCACAAATCTTTGCTCCCCAATCCCACCTCCTAGCTCAAATTCCCCTCAATTTCTCCCCCACCAAAAAAAATCACTCCCCAGCACACATACCCTTTGCCCTCAAATTTCTTATCCTAGAACAAATCCCCCCTCCGAGCCTCATCCCCCCAAATCCCATGTCATCTGCTGTTTGGAGGATCTCTATTCTGACAGGAGTGAGGAGAGCAGCCAAGCACAGCACCCGCCTAGATCCAACCCCGGCAGAGAAAGTACGGGGGCTGGGAGAGAGTGCAGGGGCCTGGAGGCAGCAGAGGGAAGCTGGATAGGAGGGGCGGCAGCCTAAAGAGGAACCAATCCCCTCCTTCTTGCAGCTGCTGATCAACTGTGCAAGGGAGAGGAGGAGAATCAGGCATTAAGCGGCTGCAGGAGGAAGATGAGGGGGTCGGTCCCTCTACAGGCTACCGCCCTTATTCAGGTGCACAGGGGGGCCCCCTGGAGTATGGGGCCGGGTCACATTTGTGACCCCTGCGACCCCTGTAGCTATGCCCCTGTATGTTTTATTCTGCTCCAAAAATCTCCTTTAGACATTTCAGATGAGAAGTAGTAAATTTTGTGACAACCTCCTGTATGCAGAAACATGATTATGCTTATTACTGTTCTTGTGGTGTTTGCTGAATATTTTGCCAATGAGTAAAATAATTATTAGTATATGACAGATACATCTGTAGTGTGCAGAGGTTCAAGACATAGAAATGAAAGAGTCTCAAAGGCAAGGCAAATGATCTCAAATTCTTTGATTAAAGTATAACTGAAGTCAAATCTCTTTCTACTTTTGGATAGAGTGGAGAGGGATTAAAACATTTTTTATTGCTGTCTGTGCCCCCGTCAGTAAAAATTCACCCTCTCTATTTGTCCTGTTGAAAATCAAAAATTTTGGATCGTCCCTAGAATAGTAAGGCTAGTCAGTGGTGGATGGATCGCTTTTCAGAGCACAGCTAAGCAGTCGTTGCCAGGCTAATGCACTGCAGCTGTGAGCCAAGTGTTTTGGCGGTTCTGCCAACATATCGCATGAAATTTGCAGCACCAAACCTTTGGTTTAGCCTTTAAGAAGTTAACAGCTCCCATAGTTACATAGTTACATATAGTTACATAGTTAGTGAGGTTGAAAAAAGACACGAGTCCATCAAGTTCAACCTATGTGTGTGCTTTCATATCAGTATTACATTGTATATCCCTCAATGCTTTGGTCCCTTAGGTGTGCATCTAGTAGTTTTTTGAATGTATCTACACTCCCAGTAGAGACCACTGCTTGTGGAAGAGAATTCCACATTCTCACTGCTCTTACCGTAAAGAAACCTCTACGCATTTTAAGGTTAAACCACCTTTCCTCTATTCTTAGTGAATGGCCGCGTGTCTTTGTGTACTCCCTTGCACTGAATAGTTTTGTCCCTATAGTGGGGTCACCAGTACAGTATTTGTACATTAAAATCATATCCCCTCTCAAGCGTCTTTTCTCCAGAGAGAATAAGTTCAGTGCTTGTAATCTTTCCCCATAACTATGGTCTTCCAATCCCTTAATTAGCTTTGTGGCCCTTCTCTGAACCCTTTCCAATACCTAGACATCCTTCCTGAGGACCGGCGCCCAGAACTGGACGGCATACTCCAGGTGTGGCCTCACCAGAGACTTGTATAGTGGGAGAATTATTGATTTATCCCTGAAGTTAATCCCTTTCTTTATGCATGCCAACACTTTGTTAGCTTTGCTTGCAGCAGCTTGGCATTGCATGCCACTGCTGAGCCTATTCTCTACTAGGACCCCTAGGTCTTTTTCCATCCTAGTTTCCCCCAGGGGCTCCCCCCCTAGTGAGTAGTTTGCGTTCATGTTCTTGGTACCCAAATGCATTATCTTACATTTTTCTACGTTAAAACTCATTTGCCATTTGTCTGCCCACCCCAATAATTTGTTCAGATCTTCTTGCAAAGTTTCCACATCCTGTGGAGAGTTTATTGCCCTGCTTATCTTGGTATCATCCACAAATATTGAGATTGAGTTCTTCACCCTGTCCTCCAAATCATTTATGAATAAATTGAAAAGGATTGGTCCCAGGACAGAACCTTGGGGAACCCCACTTTCTACACCAGTCCATTCTGAGTACTCCCCATTTATCACCACCCTCTGGACTCTCCCCTGCAGCCAGTTTTCAATCCAGGTACTCACCCTTTGATCCATGTTGAGGGACCTTAGTTTGTACAGTAAACTTTTATGGGGAACTGTATCAAATGCTTTTGCAAAATCCAGATACACCACGTCTACAGGCCTTCCTTTATCTAGGTGGCAGCTCACCTCCTCGTAGAAGGTTAATAGATTGGTTTGGCAAGAACGATTCTTCATGAACCCATGTTGATTACCGCTAATGATACCGTTCTCATTACAATAATCATGTATATAATCCCTTATTATTCCCTCCAAGAGCTTGCATATTATTCATGTTAAGCTAACTGGTCTGTAATTCCCAGGGATATATCTTGGTCCTTTTTTATATATTGGTACCACATTGGCTTTCCTCCAGTCAGCTGGTATCATACCAGTCAGGAAACTGCTCTCAAAGATTAGGTACAAGGGTCTGGCAATAACTTGGCTAAGCTCCTTAAGGACCCTTGGGTGTAAGCCATCTGGGCCCGGTGACTTATTGGTGTTCAGTTTTTCAAGCCTATTCCTGATTTCACCCTCGGTCAGCCACAGGGGTGCTTCCTGTGATGTGTCATGAGGACCAGCATTGTAGTTCTGAATAATTGATCCCCCCGTTTCCTTTGTGAATACTGATCCCATCCATGTGAAAGAACAGGAATAGAGGGGAACTTGTCCAATGGGGACACTAGTTATGATGACAATTGTGACAGCCAGGGATTCCCTCACTTTGAAAGGATTTCCTCTCACTTCTTGTTCTGGCTATGAGACAGGAAGTAAAGGGAAATCTACCCAGTGGGACACAGATGGCAGAGGAAACCTGACAGCAGTTATAATCCTCCCTTACTCTAAACAAAATTAAAAAAAAAAGTTTTGTCTTTAGTTCTACTTTAAGATTTAACAATAACAGGTGCTTGACTCTCTTTGCAAATTTCTCTCACTGATCCTGATTAGTGAGTGTGTGTTTTTAAATACAGTATTCAGGACTATAGATTAAACTGTTGTAATTTTCTTATTTACAATATTTCTTAGTATATTGCTCCATAATATTGCTTGTTTTCTGCTGAATCTTATGTCTGTACTGCAAAGAGAACGTAATAAATCATTTGTGCCTCTATTCAAAGAACACACAGCTGAATGAGTCAGAGGAGGGACAACCCTCATGCAGATCTTTATGGAGTATCAATTACCGAGAGAAAGCCTGCACAGAACAGCTACTGCTGGGCTGTCTTATTTGAAATTCTGGAATCGACTGTAAAAAAAGTGGTGACATAAATGTTGAATTTATAGACAAAAGAAAACAACTGACCCTACAAAAAAAGTGTAATTTTCTTTTACGGCCCATTTATTTTTTTGACACGCGTTAAATGTGTTATGTCGTGCTTCAATGTGTGTTGTGTTAAAGTGAAACTTTACCTTACCAGAAACTAGAAGAACACGGGCCAAAGTTGGCAGTAGTTGGCGAGGGAACTCCTGGACACCACTGGAGTAGAGGTAAGTAAAGTTCTGCATTAAAGCTGCATTAACATTTTACGTAAACGTGAGCAAAATCGTGCCACGTTTGTGCACGCTTTTGCACCATATGCAGAGTGCCCTGTGAGCAACAAATGAGGCAAAGCAGCCCATGTACCTTTTTTTAGCATTAAGCTTTGTGCGTTTTGCTGCATTTGACGTGTTTTTTTTTTGCCACATTTAGGGTGGCTTTAACTACAGTGCAGCCTAAGGCAAAATAAAGTGCGCCCTAACATGTCTAAAACTGCACATGACCCTATCATACAATAAACAGCAATGCACTATCATATACATGCATTGTCTTAGTGCATTGGGGTGCATTACTGCATTGTAGAAATGTGAATCAGGAAAATCTACCCACAGACATGAGGTTCCATTTACCCAGTTGAGCTGACAATCTCACCTTTATAGAACACTCACCCAGTGGTTGCACATCTGATTTTGGGAGGAACAATCTATGAGGCAATATACACAAACATGGAACTATGGTGTCCATGAATGAGGCGAAACCCTGGGAGACTTTTTTCCAAAAAGCACATACAACGGTGCTTGATGCATTTTGTTCTGCTGTACTTAGTCATACACCTTGTAAGTACAGTAGCCCAAAATGCGTTACCTCATCCACGGACACTGTCTGTCCTTATGTATATGAAACTAGCAGTTTAGCAAGTCTGAGGAGTCCACTTGTAGGATGTAGAGAGGGTGCAAACAATTCCCCAAGTGGCAGTAATAGTCATTTGTTTATTCAATCAGGCAGGTTGAAGAACCAATCTCCATCACTATTGCTTGCCTTGAAATAGACAGAACTGACATTGTCTGATAGCACTACCCGCAGTCTATAGAAACATACATTCTGATCCTATATGGGTTCCCTTAGGGCACATGTGTCAAGCACAAGGCCTGCTGGCAGAATGCGACCCTCCAGGCTATTTCACCCAGGGCTTTTTTATCAGCTGAAACGTGGTGGAAACTCTCAGTTACCTGCCTGCCCTGCACTCATGGCAGGGACAAGGAAGATTCAGGTGGCAGGTGCAGTGTGGTATGGGGCATCATGTGGTAAGCTGCACTGTGATCCCCATCTGTGCACAGATTCCAACCAATGATCTTCCTGCAAGTGAGAGAGATGGGAGGAGCCGCCTACACTTCCAGGAGATCCTAGAGCCAGGCCTGCTAGGTGAGATGCAAAGAAACTTTTTTGTGGCGGGGGGTTTGTGGGTGTGTGCATAGGTGGGGGATGGGAGAGAATGGTGCAGAGGTCATAGGCAAGAAGGAGTGGAAGTGATGTGGACAGCCAAGAGAGCTGAAACTGCACATTGTGCATAGCACACCCCTAAACCCTGCACTTTATATGTAGTGCACTCCTCAACACTGCACTCTGTACACAGCGCACCCCTGAACTCAGCACATAATGTACTCATGGTATTTATTGCCCCTTTAAGATACTCCCACTGTTAGTGCAGTTTGGGCACACCCACCACTCAATGCGGTTCATCAGGGGAGGGCGTGGTTGAGTCCCTTCACCTATTCTCTCAGACAAAAAGCCCTGGGTAAATTTATAAAGTCTCGCAGATACAACTGGCCCTTTGAGGGCAACCATAATTCTGGTGCGGCCCTCGATGAAATTGAGTTTGGCACCCCTGCCTTAAGGTCTGACCATGAACAGATCAGTTTAATTGTAATAATGATCCGTAACCAAAACGTGAGGATCTAATAATATCTTCAACCTTTAAAAACAGGAAAGGAATATGCACTGCAAGGAAGTGAGGTCTAATGGTAACGCCACAAAACTCCGGATCATTCCATTAAATTCAATTAGCAAGTTATGTTTTCCTTTAGGATTTAGTAATTGTGTGTGATGATTCATAGCATAACTATCTATCAGCTGGTGACATCACAGTAAAGTCATCCCTTTACTGCAGTTTTTAAACTTTTAAGTATGTTTTTTTTTTTTCTTTTTTAAAAGCCAGTGTTCACTTTCTAGTACGCCTAGTGGGTTCACTCTCTAGTATCTGCTGACATAAGTATAATTCTTTTCAGTAACCTCTAACTTTGCATAAATGTTTTCAAGCAATTTTAACCACTTCAGCCCCGGAAAGTTTCAGCCTCCCCCCCTTCCTTAACGATCATGCCATTTTTTGCGATACGGCACTGCGTTGCTTTAACCACTTCAGATCCGCGCTATAGCCAAAGTACGGCTCCAGCGCGGATCTGAAATGCCCGGAGGACGTCCATGGACGTCCTCCACTGCGCATGCTCCCGCGCGCCCCCGCGCGCCCTCGTACGCGTCACCTCCTGCAGGTACCTGCAGGAGGCCCGTAAAGTCTAGGCGCGACCTCGGCATGAAACCGATATCGCGCCTAGACTTCACCAATTTCGTTGCGTCACGGCATAGCGTTTTTTACCGTACTAGCAATTCCTTCCCCCCCTCCGACTTTGAAAGGCCCCGACTTCACCAATTTTAACGAACTTTTGTAAATACGTTTCAATCTCCAATGACTTTTCTTAATATGAATACAGTCGTCTATGATCTCTCACTTGGGTGATCCGCATGATCTTTCACTTGTGACCGAAAATTTTTTCTTTTTTTTTTTTGTATGA
>BLSH010438581.1:1377360-1388099 GCA_018402905.1 Glandirana rugosa | reverse complement strand
AAATAATTGAAAACGTCTTAGCCCATGAGTGGATGGAGGTTGGAGAGTGACGGTTTAACAAATTGGTCCCGTACGGATTAGACGTTCATACACATCATGCTCACCGAGCCCTAAGGGGTAAGGAGGGAATCACGACGCTTACTAAAGTACGAGGGTAGGGCTATATTAACTCGATATATGAACTAGGGTGTGGATGAGGTAAGGACTAAAAAGACATACGATAATTCAAGAGACTCTGCCGATAATAAGGTTTCTCCGCATATAAAGTTATAAAGAAATACCGGATCAAAACTAAACTGACTCGAGGTCTGAAATAGTCGGTACTAGTTACAACCCTATATAGCTCAATTATATCGGGATGGGAGCATGAAATCATTCGCAGCACTAAGGGAGGAATGGGGAATCCCGAGCCACTCGTACTACACATACTTGCAGATTAGGCATGCCTTGGTTAAACAATTTGGCAGTGAGAGGTTGGAGGTAGGTGAGTACCCGATTCTGCAAAAGTTAATAAAATCAGTTGAAACAAAGGGTATAATCTCCAGCTTATATATGTATTTGAGTAAATGGGAAAAAGAACAAAGGGCAGGATTAGAGGCAAAGAAGAAATGGGAAAAAGATCTGGGCGCGATAGACGAAGACCAGTGGAAAAAAGTTTTGAAAGCATGCCCACAGGTATCATTGGCACCCTCTCAAAGGATCTCACAACTCTATTTGGTACATAGAGTCTATTATACCCCAAAGCGATTGTATAGATTCGGAAGTAAACAAGATGATAAATGCCCAAGATGTCAAAATACAGGGGACTTATTACACATGTTCTGGAGGTGTCCAAAATTATATAGATACTGGCGGGATATTGTAGAAGAAATTAACTCCGTTTTCAAATCGACGCTAGAAATGGACCCAAGACAATGTATTTTGACTGGGCTGGAGGATATGGGAGATAACGGCTTGCCAAATGCAGTAATCAGCTGCCTGTTCCAGGAAAGGAAAATGATAGCACAAAAATGGCAATCAAGTTCTCCCCCAACTATTGGAGACTGGGAAAAGTGCATTAATGAGACGATATGGAAAGAGAGAAGAATATATGTAATAAGAGAAAAAATGGAAGAGTTCAGCAAAAAGTGGGGGCCTTGGTTGGAAAAAAAGGGTTACCCCCCTTAGAGGTTATAAAGGGGGAGAGAAAGAGCGTATGTCTGACCAGGCTGGAGGGGAATGAAAGGTGCGAGTTTTCCAATATGAGGTGTATGAATGGGAATGTGTGTAAATGTGGGGGGTGGGGAGAAAAGAGGGAGAGGAGGGTTGGGAGGGGCATACGATATATATAACGGGAAAGTACTTCTATTTTGTATCATGAAATTTTTGTTGCATGAAATCCACAATGATGTGTGACACTGTCTGAGATATAAAATGATCATGAAAATGATTAAATCCTAAGACGGTGCTTATCTGACGTGGGAAAAAAAAAAAAAAAAAAAAAAAAAAAAAAAAAAAAAAGAGAGTGCTTCACCAGCCACTGACCTCACTGCACATCCCTGGTGTAAGTATGTATAGGTTCTTCTGCTAATTGCTCTTTTATCTGCGTGTTGGAATGCAATGTTTTTACATGAGCAAAAAAAAAAAAACATTTTCTCTGTAAGCTAACATTAAGGCCTTTCCAGTCACAAGATATTGTTTGCATTATACACAGTGGACAAAATGTACCAAAGTTTTTGGCATATACATTTAGACATGTATTGCAAATGTCTGCATCACTCTATATTCCCCTAAGTTTCCAAATGTGAAGTAGGAATAATTGTGCTGGTTTATTGAACTTTCCTGAAGTTTCTTTCATTTTCATCTTTTATACTTATATTGCAGTCTGATACACTGTTTAAATATTTTGCAGCTCTTTACTCTCATGCTTTTGTTCAGGACACTCTGCAATGCTGTACATCCAATGTCTTCCACGGTGACATCAATCAATCGATCAATGAATTACTATAATGTAGCGCTACCCCCATAGGGGCCGCTGCTAATAGTTGGTTCTTCCCAAATAGTACAAAGGCTGCCCATCCCCACAAGCACCAGTCCAAGCACACTGGCTCCAATATCTCAGTCTAGGGGATGTCTTCTTGAAATGTGTTGCTCGAGGAACTTTAACCCCTTAGAGCCTGCACCTGCCGGCCCTAAAAGGGGTTTAGAATGCCGGGAGGCAGAGCAGGGCTTATGGTCCTCTGACCGCTGTGATTGGCTGTCCCGATCGCAAGCAGCTAACAGGAGCTTTCCATTAGTCGCCGGTTACTGTCCTGGGAGCGTGCTCTCGGGCAACAGCTCTATCAGCACTATTGCACGCAAACACGCGGGCGCTCAGCACCAAGGCCCAGCCGCTGAGAGGCTGCATTTTGCGGCGCAAAAAGGTTAAAGCTGATTTCCAATTTTCCTGACACTTTAAATAGCTTGTTTGAACCAAACTGGTTCAAATGAAATATTTCCATCACTAAGTGCTGCAGTGTCTCTAAGCACTGTATAAACTGCATGCAGCTTTAACTACATTACCATACACAGTGCTGGGTTCTGGCTGTGAGACAGAGTTTCCGCCTCACACTCAGAATAATGCAGTGTCAGTGTGAACGGTGCTCAGCCATTCATAGGCAGCTTTGCAATTTGTTAATGAATACAAAGCTTCCTCTAATTGGCTGAGTCAGAGGGGTGGGCTTATGACATCACACTTTCTGAATTAGCCAATCAGAGAAAACTTTGTATTCATTCACAGAATACAAAGCTTCCAATGAATTGCTGAGCGCTGCTAAGACTGACATTGCATTGTTCCGAGTATGAGACGGCAAGTCTCTGTCTCATAGCTGGAACCCAGCACTGTGTATGGTATGTAAATTTAGCTACATACAGTTTATACGAAAACTGCAGCACTTAGAGAAGGAAATATTTTTTTTTGGACTAGTTTGGTCCAAACAAACTATTTAAAGTGACTGGAAACATGGAAATCAGCTTTAAACAGGAGAACTGAGCCATTAACCACTTCCCGTCCAATGATGTTGTGGACTTTGAGTGGGGATATCTGAATGATGGGTGCAGCTACAGGCACCATTCATGCACCGTAAGAACAATCATAGTGGCTGTTCAGCTGCTTGATTTTTCTTACAGGCCCCCCTCCTGCCGTCCTCCGGTGCTTCTCCCGGCTCGCCCGTACGATCAGCGAGAGGGAGAAGGAATTCGTCCATGCCAGAAGTTTACCAAAGAGCGTCCAGTGGGCCAGATGGCACCCGGACGTCTCTATGATCTTTCGGAGGCCGGGCGTGATGTTATAACGTCACACCCGGCCTCTACATTTGAAAAAATGCCGCCGCCTCTGCAAAATGGGAAGCCAGGATCCTTTTTTTTTTTTTTTTTCAGGCTTCCCAGCCTAGAGACGAGATCTAGGGGGACTTATTGACCCCATGTCTTGCTGTAAATAGGACCTGTCATGCACTATTCCTGTTACAAGGGATGTGTACACTCCTTATAATAGGAATAACTGTGATCAAAAAAAGTAAAAAGAAAGTGTCAAAATAGAAAAATAAAAGTTAAATAAACAATCTAAAAAAAAAAAGTGCCCTGTCCTCACGTGCTCACACGCAGAAGCAAATGCATTACTGCGCAAATACAGTGCAAGATAAAAAGTTGCAACAACCACCATTTTATTCCCTAGTGTTTCTGCTAAAAACAACTTATATAATGTTTGGGGCTTCTGAGCAATTTTCTAGCAAAAAAATGATGATTTTTACATGTAAGAGTGAAGTGTCAGAATTGGCCTGGGTAGCAAGTGGCCCCAGAAGGATTTACCCGGCACTGCGTCACTTTAACTGATAATTGCGTGGGCATGCAACGTTGTACCCAAACAAAATTGACCTCCTTTTTTTTCCCACAAATAGAGCTTTCTTTTGGTGGTATTTGATCACCTCTGCAATTTTATTTTTTTGCGTTATAAACAAAAAAGAGCGACAATTTTGAAAAAACAAAACATTTTGTACTTTTTGCTATAATACATATCCAAAAATATATATATATATATATATATATATATAAAAAACAAATGTATTCATCCATTTAGGCCAAATGTATTCTTTTACATATTTTTGGTAAATAAAATCGCAATATGCGTTTATTGATTTGGTTTACGCAAAAGTTATCGCGTTTACAAACCATGAGAATTGATTTATGGCGTTTTTATTATTATTTTTTTTTACTGGTAATGGCGGCGATCTGCGATTTTTACAGAATTTGTACAGAATGCCCCCCAGATATGTAATTTCCTGCTTTTGTGATTGGCTCTGTCATTTTCTCAGAAGACTACACTTAGGCCTCATGCACACCGGACGTTAAAAAAAAAACGTCAGTAGCTTTGCAGTGAGTTTTTCAGCTTTTATCAGCGTTTTGCACTATTGTTTTTGAGAAGTAACGTTTTGTTTTTTTTCATGGACCAAAAACGTCCAAAACGTTGGTGAGCGGCGTTTTTGCGCATTTGTGATCCTTTGAGCGTTTTTACAGCTTAAAGACTTCTCTCAGAACACACTAGTCTTGTTTTTTTTTTTTACAGCTTAAAAAACGTCCAAGCCAGAAACAGTTGATAGCAGCCTATGTGTGCATGAACACATAGGATAACGTTATGGAGAGTTTACTGACTGTAGAAAAAAACGCCTGTAGCTAAAAACAGCTGCTGTAAAACAGTCCAAAAACGTCCTGTGTGCATGAGGCCTAAGACCGAAGTCAGATTTCTGGCATCCCCTGCGACAAAAATGCATTTTTGGTGAGATACTGCCAATAGGAAATAGAGTCCAAAGGTTTGCAGACCCTGCAACTTTCCTCATTAGAGCCCAACAAGTGCAACAGCTGATTTATAATTATGAAACCACTCCCATTAGATACAGTTTCCACATGGACACAGACAAACACACAGGGATTTCTTCAGAATAACAAAAGGTAGGAATCTACAACAAAGTTTGTTAAAATCCTTGCAATGTACATACAGTAGACCACCCAGAGGGGGACGTTTTTTTCTCAACAAAAGTGGAGCTTCTCTTTAAGAGCTATTTCTTTCTTCTTCAGTACGATGAGGTACCACAAATAAATGTTTAACTGTTTAGGGATTTCTGTTACCTGTGCTACATTTTTACCCTCACCAGCCATGTGAGACCTCGTTCACACTGAGGCGGTTTTCAGGCTCTTTAGCGCTAAAAATTGCACCTGAAAAGTGCCTGAAAACTGCCTCCCATTCACTTCAGTTCACACTCATTGAAATTAATGGGCAGCGCTTCCAAAGCGCCTTAAAAGCGATTTGAAAGCACCACGAAACGGGTCTTTTTTTCGTTTCTATTAAAGGTCACGTTGTCACGTGACCTTAAAAAACACCCAAAAAGCGCAGCAGAAGCGCCACTAAAACGCTGCTAAAGCACCGTAATTGTTTTTATGTGCCCTAGAAGTGACCTGCATTAATCCAGTGCAGAAAAAACCCAGACTGACAGCAGGATCGATTCACTGGTTGTTAGTACACCGACGCCTTAACAACCAGCATCCCTGAGCTAAAAAGCCCCCAGTCTCCTTAACCCACAAAAAAAAAAAAAAAAAAAAAAATCATGAAAAACTCATCAAAATGTGTTAAATATCACACTACTCAAATCGCACTGAAAATCGGATCATGCTGCAGCTGCACTAGTGTGAACCTAGCCTAAGGCCCCTTTCGCATATGCACGATATGGTTTTCCATGTCTCATTTTTATGTGCATTTTACATGTTTTAAGGTGCCATTAAAATCTATTAGAACGCATGTTTTCATGAAAGCACATCACATCAAAGTTCTGCATGCTGCATCTTTGATATGCTTTCAGAAAATGCACATTCTAATTGAGTTTAATGGCAGCAAACTTAAAATAAAATGCACTGCGCTGATGTGAATCTGGCCTAAATCTCTTGGCCGGCAGCAAGAAATTAATATCATTTCTGTAAACATAATTGCCAACAAAGAGGGAAGGCTGGCAAAGAAGGTCACTAAAATGAAGGACGGTAACTTACAGCTAGTTCCAGCATTATAATGGCAACAGTGACCCAGTAATTGCCCTTTAAGGACATAGTATAATGGTAGTCCACATTCCAAGGTACAAATGTCAAACATATGTGGCCTACTCCCCTACAGAATAGGTCAAAACAAGAGAAGTCCCACTGGAAACCCCTGGGAAATCTGCCAAAGTTCCTAAGAAAAACAAATGACCATACTATTAGGTTTCTCAATGATCATCACTTATTTTGTGTTATTTTTAACCAAAGGAAAGGAGTCATCTCTAAGCCAGACTTAGCCAAGACCACCCTAAATCCAAACACCATCTCCGAAATGAGCTTTCCTATTTCTGTAGCACAAGAATCAGAACAAGGGTGGTGTCGGTATCAGAAGACAGTGCTACTCCTTTGTTTCTTATAGAAATCACTTCATTCTATAATTTGCTGCTAACTAGGCAATTCTACCTGATAAAATAACAGCCTTCAGCTATCCTGTAGCCTAAAGGGGTAAATTTACATATTGACATAAGCCATGTGTATATAGGTGTTAGCACATGGGCCCCTTTAATGGAAAAATGGGATATTTGTACTCACCGTAAAATCCATTTCTCCGCGTTCATCGACGGACACAACGCCTCCTTAATCTTGACCATTGGATTATATCTCCTCTGAAGGAGTAGGTCTAGGCAGAACATAAAACTTGGCTACGCCCCATGGGCTGTCCTCAGTCAGTATATAACCCCCTCTCTGCTCTAGATATTCAGTTTAGTAGCAAGCAGTAATAGAAGTATCAAAATTCCATAGGGGGGTGAGTTCTGTGTCCATCGATGAACACAGAGAAATGGATTTTAAGGTGAGTAAATTTTCTCCTTAGTTCATTGATGGACACAGCGCCTCCTTAATCTTGACTATTGGGAATTGGGATGTTCAAAAGCAGTGAGGGCTGGGGAAAATAACCCAAGGCTAACCACAAGAGCCCTAACCAGGAAACAGGAGCCTTAACCGGGTCACAGAAGCCTTATCTGAAAAATAAAGATTTAAAAGAAAAACACCTCTCAAGAGGGAACAGCCCCTCTAAAAACAGCAGCCTGCAAACCTTTGTGGCCAAAAGAAGCATCCGCAGATGCCAAAATATCTACTTTGTAGAAGAAACAATTAAACCGCGCTCCCACATTGAATAAAGTGCAGTGCAAACATGATGTTGCAAAAATTACAATAAGGTGTAATGAATGGATGAACCTCTGGGAGTCACTCTAATGGAGTGCCAGTGCCAAACACAGTTCAAATGTGCAATGAGTCCATACAGCTGACCGCAATTGATAACAATAAATAACCATTCAGGGTCACGTTAGTGACATGAAAGTAGAAACATGTGCATAGAAAAAGTTCATAAAGTGCTAAATCCAAAATGTAAATAAAAAGGTGAAATCAGTTCACGGTGCAAACATCCATAGAGCTCTTGGGTGACATCAGAACCTCCACCGGCACCAGCCAAAATCCCTACTTACCAGAAGTAGAGATCAAAAGCGCTTCCAGGGACAAATCCTCAGATGGATGTGTTGCTTGGAACCTTTAGGTAGAAACACCAACCCTCCAACTCTCTTTTACATTTGATTTATGACACCTATTGCCTGTTTCAATGAGCAGCTCCACCAACGACATATCTAACATTTGCGTGGGTATAGGAACTTTTTGTTATAGTTCACTGCTCTTTTCGTATCTACTTTGTAGAATTTGGTGAAAGTATGCCCCGATGACCAAGTAGCCGCCTTGCACACCTGTGATATTGACGATTGATGATGGAAGGTCCAAGAAGTACTAAGTGCCCAAGTAGAATGCGCCATGACAGGGAAAGGAGGAACTCAATATTTAATAGAATAGGCCTGAGTCACCATCTGTCTGAACCATCTGGGGATGGTAGCTAAAGATGCGGCCATCCCTTTCCTTGGTCCTTGTGTAACCACAAAAAGCGAGTCTGACCTCTGAAAGGACTCAGTGGCTGCCAGATACACCTGAATCACACAAACCACATCCAAGGTATGCAAAGCAAATTCCTTGGGATGAGCCGGCTTGGGACACAAGGAAAGCAACACAATGTTCTCATTCAAGCGGAAGTCTGAGACCACTTTAGGTAGGAACGATGGACAGGGACAAAGAACTACCTTGTCTATGTGGACCACTAAATAGGGAGTACAACAGGAAAATGCTACCAACTCTGACACCCTACGGGCAGATGTAATAGCCCCCAAGAATGCCACCTTCTGGGACAACGTAGGTAAGGGAATCACCTGAATATTCTTGAATGGAGGTTTCTGGAGAACTGAGAGTACTAAGTTCAAATCCCATGGTGGTAAAAGAGACCGTACAGGTGGAGCCATGTGCCGGACTCCTTGAATGAAGATATGAATTAAAGACTGCTTGGCTAGGGATCTCTAGAAGATTGCTAAGGCAGACACCTGGCCCTTGATGGTACTCAAGGCCAACTTCTGCTCAACGCCCATTGAAGAAAGGCCATGATTCGAGCTCTAGAAAAGGAGCAAGGATGAGCGCCAATCGACTCACACCAAGAAATGTACGCTTTCCACATACGCTTTCTTGCTAGAAGTCGACTTCCTCGCCTTCAACATAGTAGGGATTACTGATCCAGACAAACCTCTATCCCTCAGTACCTGGCTTTCAATAGCCAAGCCATCAAAACCAGCGACTGTAAAGCAGGATGGAAGCTCAGCCTTTAGGACAATTGGTCCTCTTGGTGAGGTAGCAAGGGACGTTTACAGCCACCAGAATGACCAGAAGACTTCCACCCTCGATCCTTGTATGTATGTATTGGCCCAACAGTGGCCTTCGGACGACTGTAGAGTCTACCAGAGGAACCCGTGATGTGTCATGAATCTCGGTAACTTCCTGTTGAACTGAACCTGCTGAAGGAGCTGAAGTTTGAGTAGAAAGAAGACTATCCTGGTCAGTATTAAATCCTGAGTCCCAACCCAGGTAATTCAATCTCCTGGACGGGGATAGAGGGGGCTTCAGGTAGTTCGGAAATCACCTGTATCTTTGCTGGAATTATATCCTCACAAGGAGACTCAGGGCCCCCTGAAGTGGACAAACTCTGCCCCTTCTTTGATACCCTCAATAGGCTCAATTCACGGATCCCCTCGATGCTCATGAAGGAGGTTCATGAAGCTGGAAACCAGCGAAGATGTCTCCCCACCCCAGTTATGGGTGAGGGCAGACCTTTGTGCTGAAAGGGTCTTGTCTGTGGGACTTGAGAAGCCAGCTCTAGGCTTACTAGACCAAGACTGCTTGGAACCTCCCGAGGAAAACTTGAGAGATCTGTTTCTCTTGTCTGCAGTCTTGGGGGCCCGAAAGATTTTCTTATGGGCCAAGAATGAAGGCCCATGTTTAGGAGGCCCCTTCCCTTTCTTAGACTGTGGCAGGAAGGTACTGTTCCCCCCTGTGACACCCTTAATGATGTCATCCAGGGCAGCCCCAAACAGGCGATCGCCTTGAAAGGGCAGATCAATAAGCGCTTTCTTAGAGGCTTGGTCTGCAGACCAGTTCTAAAGCCACAGCATGCGTCTAATCACTACCGCTGAAACGGAAAGTTTGGACAGCAGGGGAGTCGCATCCAAAGAAGCACACATACAAACTGCAGCCCTTGGACCAACAGGTCCGCCAGATCAACATAAGCAACGGGAACCTACTCATTCTCAAGACCCTGGCGCAAAAGCTTAGCCCATTCAGTCAGTGTCTGAGAAACCAGGGCCAAGGCCAGGATTGGTCACATTGCCGAACCTGCCATAGTGAACATGCTGCATGCCACAGACTCTGCTTTCCTATTGGCTGGGTCTTTAAAGGACGGGGGTTCCTCTACTGGAATCATGGTTGCATTATTCAACCTGGAAACAGGAGCGTCCATCACTGGTGGTTTGGTCTACATTTTTACAAGCGATTCCTCAAAGGGGTAACTTCCTGCAAAGCTTTTAGGGACCACAAAATGTTGCTTTGGTTGCCCCACTGCTTATAGACAAACTTGTCAAAATAGGGAAGGTAAGGAAACACCTTAGCTGCACAAGGTGCCTTTTGTGTACTAAAATTGCACAAAAAAGGCCAGCACAGAAGGCTGTCCATAAAGGTCACCATATAAGTAGCCACTGGGATGTATAGAAGTAACCAGGAGGACCAAGCATGAAAGCAATATCAAAAATAGTAATAGTAAGAATTTATTAATGAACAAAGCTACAACTGAATGTATATACAGTATGAAGCAAAAATGAAAGCAGTCAGGGAACCACCACCATTAACAACATGATCAAAAACATGTATAGGAAAGACAAACACACATATATTCCTCAGAGCCAATAAAGAGAGGGCCTTCCGACATGGAATTGCCCTCAAACTGAATGGGGACGAGGAAAGCTAAATGAGCCAGCCCACATAACCCCAGCACAAAAAGAGGGATCCCAGCACTAAATAAAAAATGTTCATGGAAAACAAAAAACAATGCACAGATGCCACACAGGTCATATGACCAATAAAGTGTGTAATACCATAAACATGTAGGGGGTATGGCGAAATTCTACCATAAGAGACACGGTCCCCGATTAGGATGGACCGACGAGACAGTGGTGGACAAATGAACAATCAGAGGGGGTAAGTCTAAAGGGGTCAATCCGATGATGGCAACAGCCAGTGAGGCAAGCTAC
>BLSH010438581.1:1358214-1370833 GCA_018402905.1 Glandirana rugosa | reverse complement strand
ACGTAGTAGAAATCTTCTCTGAAGGAAGACCCTACTGTCGGTGCGTCTGGTTAAACTACGTCACACACCGCATACCAGACTCGTGACTGTCCGACTGGGGGTGGGGAAGTTGGAGACGTCGTTACGACCGTCGTGAGTATGCAGATAAAGGGTTTCTGTTGGAGACCTATACTGCGACTCGTGGACGTGAGTTGAAGAAACCAGCTGGTACCTCTCCGGACAAGACTCACCTTGGACAGGACAATTTGGCGACATACCAGAACCGGTGGTACGACGTCGAGTCAAAGTCCCAGACTCAAAATAACTCAACACACAGCCATTAATGTCTAAACCTCTGGCAACAAAAGTGAGTACACCCCTAAGTGAAAATGTTCAAATTGGGCCCAATTAGCCATTTTCCCTCCCCGGTGTCATGTGACTCGTTAGTGTTACCTCATGGCAAAGAACTCTCTGATGATCTGAAAAAAATGAATTGTTGCTCTACATAAAGATGGCCTGGGCTATAAGAAGATTGCCAAGACCCTGAAACTGAGCTGCAGCATGGTGGCCAAGACCATACAGCGGTTTAACAGGACAGGTTCCACTCAGAACAGGCCTCTCCATGGTCGACCAAAGAAGTTGAGTGCAGGTGCTCAGCGTCATATCCAGAGGTTGTCTTTGGGAAATAGACGTATGAGTGCTGCCAGCATTGCTGCAGAGGTTGAAGGGGTGGGGGTCAGCCTGTCAGTGCTCAGACCATACGCCACACACTGCATCAAATTGGTCTGCGTGGCTGTCATCCCAGAAGGAAGTCTCTTCTAAAGATGATGCACAAGAAAGCCAGTTTGCTGAAGACAAGCAAACTAAGGACATGGATTACTGGAACCATGTCCTGTGGTGTGATGAGACCAAGATAAAGGTATTTGGTTCAGATGGTGTCAAGCATGTGTGATGGCAACCAGGTGAGGAGTACAAAGACAAGTGTGTCTTGCCTACAGTCAAGCATGGTGGTGGGAGTGTCATGGTCTGGGGCTGCATGAGTGCTGCCAGCACTGGGGAGCTACAGTTCATTGAGGGAACCATGAATGCCAAGATGTACTGTGACATACTGAGCATGATCCCCTCCCTTCAGAGACTGGTCCACAAAGCAGTATCCCACACACCTCCAAGATGACCACTGCCTTGCTAAAGAAGCTGAGGGTAAAGGTGATGGACTGGCCAAGCATGTCTCCAAACCTAAACCCTATTTAGCATCTGTGGGGCATCCTCAAATGGAAGTTGGAGGAGTGCAAGGTCTCTAACATCCACCAGCTCTGTGATGTCATCATGGAGGATTGGAAGAGGACTCCAGTCACATCCTGTGAAGCTCTGGTGAACTCCATGCTCAAGAGGGTTAAGGCAGTGCTGGAAAATAATGGTGGCCTCACAAAATTTTGACACTTTGGGCCCAATTTGGACATTTTCACTTAGGGGTGTACTCACTTTTGTTGCCAGTGGTTTAGACATTAATGGCCGTGTGTGTTGAGTTATTTTGAGGGGACAGCAAATTTACACTGTTATACAAGCTGTGCACTCACTACTTTACATTGTAGCAAAGTGTAATTTCTTCAGTGTTGTCACATGAAAAGATATAATAAAATATTTACAAAAATGTGAGGGGTGTACTCACTTTTGTGAGATACTGTGCATAGCAAATCATCCTCAGGCTCAGAGAGTTGGGTATTCCTTAGCCCCTGGCCTATGAAATCAGTCTATCAACACTCCATCCATATATACACTATATTACCAAAAGTATTGGGACGCCTGCCTTTACATGCACATGAACTTTAATGCCATCCCAGTCTTAGTCCGTAGGGTTCAATATTAAGTTGGCGCACCCTTTGCATAAAGACATGAATGAGTGAGTTTGGGGTGGAGGAACTTGACTGACCTCAACCCGATAGAACACCTTTTGGATGAATTAGAGTGGAGACTGCGAGCCAGGCCTTCTCATCCAACATCAGTGCCTGAACTAACAAATTTGCTTCTGGAAGAATGGTCAAACATTGCCATAGACACACTCCTAAACCTTGTAGACAGCCTTCCCAGAAGAGTTAAAGCTGTTATAGCTGCAAAGGGTGGGCCAACTCAATAAAGTTCATGTGCGTGGAAAGGCAGGCATCCCAATACTTTTGGTGATATCGTGCATGTTGGCAGGGGATGAGAATTCATGTTTAGAAGAACTACTAGGTAGCATTTACTTCTATTTTCTCTGTTGCTTTAAGTGGTGACGTGTTCTCTTTACAAGCAACGAGGGCCACCAGGTGTAACTAACCACCATTAACATAGCAACCAACTTTATTATCACCCTGTGGGGACAATTAACTAAAAGAATGGAGTTTGACCATACACTAGACTTTAGAGCTACCATATTATGTATTACAAAGCCCTGTCTAATTTGATACCAGTTGCATGGAATGTTTACAGTAGGTTTGTCCTCATGTTACATAATATTGGTAAATCCAAAAGAGATTGTACAATTAGATTGTACAGTGTATGCCAAGCTTTAGTAAAGTGAATGTTAATTAAAGATAAACTCCAGGAAATGCACAAAAACACTTTTGCAGTGGTGCCCCCATGCACTGTAAGTGTTAAATTCGATAATGGAATTAGATGTAATACTTCTGTTATTCCTCCACGCTATGCACCCATCTCCCAAAGACCCCTTTAATTCCTATGATCGCCAGCTCCATCTAGTGGACAAAATGCTGTATTTTTTTCATTGAGGTAGTTCAGCAGACACAACATTTTGGCCAATAGATAGAGCAGATGATCATAGGAATTAATCTATTACAGAAAATATGGCAAAAATGTGTCCAACCTGCATGAATGCGTGACATTTGTCCAACAAATGTTTTATAAATGGACGCCATGGTGTCTGGCCATTCTTAGATTAAAGGGCTTGTCAGCTTATACAAATGCTGCCTTTCTGGCTTCAGAAGCTTATTATAACTTAATGTATATGTAAATAGTAACACAATTTGAATATTTACTTCCTTTTGGTCAGTTAAATTGAAAGTGTTGTATTATATTTGTTTGACAAGTGCCAAAAAAAAAAAAAAAGCTGTTCAGCCAGAAATCTTGTGAGCTGATAACAGTACAGAAGCAAAAAGTAAAGAAAGTTACCAGTTAATATTGTTAAGCGCCGTACACATGGTTCGATGGTTGTATACAACAGGTCGTACTCACGACCGTTGTATGCGAAATCGATCGTTCGTATGCGCGATTTGAACAGTCGAACATACGAAGGTCGTACAAGGGAGTTGTATGAGCAGACTAGAAAACTTGGTCGTACCAACAAGCTGTCATACGACCGTTGTATCGTGTGTACAGAGCAGTTGGTACAACAAAGTTGTATTGTGCAAAACACGCATGCTCCAAAGTCAGGAAAGGCTGGATGCTAATTACATGCACCTGAACGTTCTTCTGCGGACGTACGATCGTGTAGTGCAGTCAGTATGCTGGATACAACAGCCAACATATGATTTGCGACGATCGTACGTGCGATCGTCGTCCCGTGTGTACGGGGCTTTAGGCTGCTTTCGCGGCCGTTCATGGTAAAGCGCTGTTCGTTTTAGTGCTAGTGGGAGATCTTAACCCCAAAAAAGGGGGTAAAAACTCCAGTTTTGCCGCACTTTTAAGGCACTTTGAAAGCGCTACCCATTCATTCCAATGGGCAGGCGTTTTGGGAATGCTGTATACAGAGCTCCAACCCCCCACCCCCAAAGATGCTGCTTGCGAGAGAGGCCGTTTTCAGTCGCTTAGCAGAGGCTATTTCTAGCGCTAGATGGCCCTAAAACCGCCCCAGTGTGAAAGGCATCTTATAAAGATGAGAGGGAGGTGTTATGTAGTCCTAACACACACTATTTCCTAGGGTGAACACACTGTGCAGTACGGTTGTCACCATAGGAAAGGAACTGGGGTCATGGGAGGATTACCAATTTAAAATACAAGTGTGAAAAAATGAAAACTAATGCAGACACCACATCTAAGGATCAGTAAGTTGCAATACAAACAATTTTTGTTCTTGGGTTTAGATACACAGCCGGTTCCCGTACATTTACTGCTGCAGGGTGGCGTTTATAAAGGGTTGTGCGTGGCTAGCCGCACTCTGCAGCAGTGTGGCCACGGGTCCGGCGGACTCTATGTCCGCCGGCTATCCACGATGACCTAGCAGAGAAGAAAAAACGGGGGACCACCAATGTAAACAGGCAGCATGTGGAAGATCTACTAATCCCCGTAACTGGGATCAGTTAGATCTCTTAGGCCCCTGGCAGCCCAGCCCCCTCACAGTTAGAACACACATAGGGAGCACAGTTAACCCCCAGATCGCCCCCTGCAGGTTAACCCCTTCACTGCCAATGACATTTACACAGTAATCTGTGGATGTTTAAATTTCTGTTCGCTGTATAAATGTCATTGGTTCCAAAAAAGTGTCAAAAATGTCAGACATGTCTGCTGCAATATCACAGTCTCGATTAAAATCGCAGATCGCCGCCATTACTAGTAAAAAAAAAACGTAAAAAACTACATAAATAAATTCTCATGGTTTGTAAATGCGGCACCTTTTGCACAAACCAATCAATAAACGGCGATTATGATTTGTTAATAGCGGTGATCAGAAGTGACGCAGAGGGGATCAGAAGTGACGCAGAGGGGATCAAATACCACCAAAAGAAAGCTCTATTTGTGGGGGAAAAAAAAGGACGGCAATTTCGTTTGGGTACAACGTCGCATGACCGCGCAATTGTCAGTTAAAGCGACACAGTGCCGAATCGCAAAAAGTGCTCTGGTCCTAACGTGGGAAATCCTTCCGGTCCTCAAGTGGTTAATGATGTATTTGGTTCACAAATGTTGCTTGTCAGCTGATATAAAGATCGCTGTGCCCTTTTACTTTTAATAAATCATCACTGTTTCCTCAGATGCTGATTATGTGTAGCCAAACCTCTGCCATCTTCTTAGAAGAAAGCTTTGCATAAGTGCCTTTAATGACCCTTTGCAGGAAAAATACTGAGACTGATTCACTTGGCAATAATGATTTAATTACCGCTGTAAAAAAAATATATATATATCTTAAGTCAGGACTGTATTTACATAGTAAACAAGCATTAGCTCCTTCAGTACATGGTGGATACAAGATTGGCATTTCTTGGTTACATTGTATTAAGATTAAAAACAAAGAATAAAAGGAACGAAGTATGAAACAAAATTACTTAAACTGTGTAATTACATCAAAATCAGAAGAACCAAATGTACCATTCCCTTCCAACTGTACTTCCCTTTCTCTTTCATTAGACGTGTGTGATCCTATCACTTGGCTTACTATTTGCTGTAGCAGTTGAGTGACATCAGGCATTTTGGTAGGGCTGTTTTGCAGCCAATTACCAAATATAACGAGAGGCCATCACTTGATGTAAAGTAGAGATAAAGGCAAAACTTTTTTTTCTTCATTTTGGATAGAGTAAGGTGTCAGTTTTCTTGCTATCTGTGTCCCATTTAGGCTACTTTCACACTGCACGGGCAGCCGCGGTCGCGGTAAAACCCCGCTAGTTTTAGCGGAGTTTTACCAGCGATAGGGCTCCGCTATGCAGGCGGGAGCGCCGCGCTTTTAACCCCCCACAAGGGGTTAAAAAGGGGTTAAAAGTGCCGGCGCTCAACGCTACCGAGGCGGTGTGCAGCCGCTTTGGCAGCGCTTGCCATTAATTTCAATGGCAGGGGCGGTAGAGGAGCGGTATATTACCGCTCCCCTCACCGCCCCAAAGATGCTGCTTGCAGGACTTTTTGTAACGTCCTGCTAGCGCACCGCCCCAGTGTGAAAGCACTCAGGGCTTTCACATTGGGGTGGATTGGGGGGGGACTTTTGAGGCGCTTTACAGACACTATTTTTAGCTAAATAGCGTCTGTAAAACGATCCAGTGTGAAAGTAGCCTTAGGGTTGCCACATCATCCCTTTAATCCAGGACACACATTAATTACACAGGTTCTGTGGCTGATTATGTTGGTAATTGAACTCACTTGGTGCCTCATCTGTATTAAATTAGCCTCAGAACCTGTGTAATTCATATGCGTCCTGGATTAAAGGGATGATGTGGCAACCCTAGTTCCATTAGGAGATTTCCCTTTACTTCCTGTCCAAAAGCAAACAAGGAAGGGAGAGCAAATTCAAGGGAATCTTTAGTTGTCGCCAGGGTTACAAAAGTTAGTGTCCCCATTGGAGCAATTTCCCTGTATTATTGTTCTGGTCACAATCCAAAATGTCAGATTTTTTTCCCCCTTTTCATGATAATGGTAAATAGCACAAATAGAGAGCCCAAGTGATAAAAACCAGACAGGTGGTCTAATTCCACTGTTTAATTCTACTTTTAAGCTGAACTCTAGGCAAACAATTAAATATACAGCTGGTAAAGGATTTGGAATGATGTTCAGCTGGTCTTGTGTTTCTGGCACAGCCAGGTTTTGGACCTCAATCCACTTTAATTAAAGGCTAAACATCATGAAAGCTAATTTCTGAATAGTGCATTGTGGTTGATATAAATGTAAACATAGTACTCAATAGATTAAATCATTCTTATTTTACATGCCTTAATTATTATTTTTCACAGTTTACCTGTAGATCAAGTGTTTTAGAAAAAGAAACAGTGGCAGGGGTTGGGTCAAGCTATAACACTGGCAGATGGAGAATGATTAAAGCGGAACTTCACCCAAAAGGGAAAGCTCTGCTTGTTTTGACAGGTACCCACTCCTACGTTCGGTCAGATGCACTGCAGCGATCTGAGCAAGTTCCCCCCACCACCTTCCGGGACACATCACAGGCCCCAGAAGACTGCGGGACCATTCACAAAGAGCAGCACAGCAGGAAACTGGCTATGAAGCCGGTAGGCTTCACTGCCGGTGTTCTGCCCAAGTGTCGGCAGAATGCCAAACCTGCGTCACTTCCGTTTTTTTTAAAGCATTATAACTTGCTAATTATCACAAATTTCTGTTTCCACAAAACACTGGCAACGGACTACAGTCCGTTACCGGGAGATGTTGCTGTGTTAGGAACACAGCGGCAAATGGGGACAAAGTTGTCCCCGCCTAGGAGGCGGCCATTTTCTTGGTTAGTATATGAGCGGAGTATAAACCTACACTCATATACCGTGCACCGGACTATTGTCCGTTGCCGGTGTTTTTTAAAATGACCTGTTGCTGAAAATTAACAGAAATTTGTGACCATTACGACGTTATGATGATTTAAAGCAGGGGTAGGCAACCTGCGGCCCTCCAGCTGTTGTGGAACTACATTTCCCATGAGGCATTGCAAGGCTGGCAGTTACAATTACTCCCAGAGGCATGATGGGACTTGTAGTTCTGCAACAGCTGGAGGGCCGCAGGTTGCCTACCCCTGCTTTAAAGCAACCGGAAGTGACGCAGGTTTGTTATTCTCCCGAGTTTGGCATTTGGGCAGTACACCGGTTTCCCTCACCTAAGATACCGGAGCCTGCACCCAAAGCTGATTGAAGAATTGGCTCGAGTGAAGACATCGCTGGATCCCTGTACAGGTAAGTGTCCTTATATTAAAAGTCAGCAGCTACAGTATTTGTAGCTGCTGACTTTTAATTTTTTGGGGGAGACTGTTGCTCCTCTTTCAGTTGCTGCCACTGCTCAAACAGCGTAATCATTTGTACAATCCTGTCATTGCCATGTCTGCTGGTCAACTTTGTCTGAATGTAAAAGTATATACAAAATAAATAAGGAAATGTAAGTTAAAAAGGAATGAATATACCAAATACTATCATAAAATGTATTAACCCACATACACAGTATTTTTCTCACATTCATTGTCTTTTAAGCAACACAACCTTGCCCAGCCTATGTTTAGACAATTAAAGATCACATTGACAAAGGTCATCGCATGCTCTTCCATCATGTAACCATGTTCTTGACAGTTCTGTACAAAGTATATAGTCCTAATTGGTGCAGATAGTTGACCCTCCCATGCCGATTCTCTCTCTTCCATCGTCAATGTAGCTGTGCAGAAGTCTTCACGAAATGTTCTGGTATCTATACTAGCTGTATGTAAAAATAATGATGAAACACTGTACATGCCTGGAAAAAAGACTTTTTAATATTTGTCTAGAGTTCAGCTTTAAAGTGATTCTAAAAGGAGTGAATTAAAAAAAAAAAAAAAACATGAAATACTTGCCTGCTCTGTGCAAGGTTTTTTTTGGGTCCTCCACTGGTGATTGTGGCTCCTCCCCATGCTGAGTGTCCCCAATAGCAAGCCTCTTCCTATGGGGGCGCTCGAGCACGCTTGCTCCCAAGCCCCCGTGAATGTACGCAGAGAGACTCGAGAGAGCTGCTGCTCCCATGCACATTGCTGGATGGAGATGGGGCCCAGGAAAGTATAGCGGTGTGCTAGGTGTACCAGAAGGTCTTTTACCTTAATGCACAGAATGCATTAAGGTAGGAAAAACTTCTGCCTTCAGAGCCACTTTAATTTGGGTGGAGCTGGTCATTAATATTTTTTATTACACTGAAATGATAACTATTTAGAATTCATGGACACTGAGCTTAAAAACGCTTATACACGCGTTCAGTGATTTTTTTTTCCTCTGTTAGGCTATGTGTCTATACACACATAGGCATTTACAGGCGTATTATGAAGAGGAGCATTTACAGACAGAAAAAAAAAACACACCAAAAGGCATGATCTGAGAGTTGCATGAAAAATGTGTCTAAACCATACTTAAACAAATACTATACTTAAAAAGAGGAAGTAAACCCTGCTGTAAACCCTAATGGGTTTACTTCCTCTTATTCACCCTGCAATGTAGAAGCATAATAGGCTAGTATGCATCGCATACTAGCCTATTATGTGCCACTTACCTGCCACCACCGCCCGCGCTGTCCCCACAGCAGGGAGCGTCTATCTTCACCCCTCTTCCTTCCGGGGCTGCGAACTCCGGCGCTGTGACGTCACTTCTGCTCATGCGCAAGGGAGCCGCCATACGCGGCACGCTGTCTGTAAAGAAATGGCACAAAGGCCGTATCTTCACTGCACATGTGCCGAATGACGTTGGCACATGCCAGTATAGTGTATATCTCCAAAACCGTACAGGTTTAGAAGATATACACGGAAGCTATAGGTAAGCCTGATTACAGGCTTACCTGTAGTTTAAAGTGGTTGTCAAGAGTTGACAACCACTTTAAGCATGTGCACATGCACATGAATGTATTCCAATAGCCAGAATAAATGAATATTCTGGCAATTATAATGCATTTACGCTCAAACACCACAGGCGCATAAATGCACGTAAATGTGTGCATAAACGCGTATACATATTGTAACATTAGAGGTGTTTTTTTCTGCCAAATTCTAGCAGAAAAACTGCTACTTATTTTCATAAGCCTGTGTCCGTGAGGCTTTATAGGTATAATTTCTGTGTGATAAAAAAATATTAATATATCTCTACCCATTAATATACCCTTTTGGCCTACAAAGATCTGGGGTCATGGAGTAGGCACATTAAAATTGACTACTGGGGCAAATCATTGATCCAGCCAGTTAGTAGGGTCTCACAGGTCCCAGCATTTATTCTTCTCCTCTGACCTCTAGAAGCTCCATAGGGCTCAGCTCTACATCAATATGCGCCCCCTTGCTCTCTAGAACTCCTCTGCAGCAGCACAGGATGCCCAGGAGGGATGTTCACCATCCTGGGTGGGAAACTTTCCATGCTGTCATTTTTTTTTAACAGGATAAGAGGTCACTTAAAGCGTATGCCTGACATCGCCCTTCAAATTTATATCCACCTAATAAGCATAACCACAAATAATTACCTGTAGGCTGACTGTCCTAAAATCCACAATGATATCCTGGTCTTGCCAGCAGCATGATTTTCTCTGCTTATAAATGTGTCGAACTTCTAGGGCGGTATATTTGCTGATTGCTACTTCAATGTCACAACAACCAGCTAAGACACTGCCAAAGAAACACTCACAGACAGCAAACAAGTGTTGGATCTCTTCCCGCCGTGTTGTTCTCTTTTCCGGAGAGTCACCCCTACAAAGAAGGAAAACACGCAATGCTTTTGACCTCTATCAAGGAGCCAGAAAATGAATCACTTCCAATTGTGGTTTACAAGTGGCGCCTTATGGGCTGATCACTGTTAAAAAATTGTAGTTTTCAGAGAATAAAAAAAACAAGCTATCGAGAAACATTCTATTAAATCATTGTGGTTTTTGTGCCAAGCATATACAAAATATTTAAATCAACTCTGAAATATGTGTATGATTATATAAAAAAAACATTTAAAAATAATTAATTTAGTCAAATGAAACAGACCGGTTCCTGTTAACTCGCATTCTAAAAGACATTTGTCCAAAAGGAAAGAAAAATGTTTGGCACTTGGAACAATATTCAGTTCCAGTCACCTAAAATGCTTCAAGAAGTGTCTGAAAAGCAAAGTGTCAATCACTATTTACACAGTCAGTATACTGAACCATTAGCTTTATAGTGATCACCTCCACACATTACACTATGGGGCACTAGACTGGGAAGGGCACAGACATGGCCTTCATGAATGATGGCACAATTTATCTTCCATGCAGCCACAGTCGGGGGGGGGGGGGGTGCAGGGAGCCATAGGCGTGCTCACAGGTTGTGCCTGGGCACCCCCTAATCACCCCATGTACATTAACATTATCGCTCTGTGTGCCAGCAGGGAGATGGGAAAGATCTCCACTTCTCTATCATTGTGCCAACAGTGAGCTTGATCTCCCTGCTGGCGCCATATATATGTAGACACACATGTGTGTTTGAGCTTTAGGGTGCACACCCTAATGCAAAAGGCTGCGCACACCTATGCAGGGAGCCATCCATGCTGGGAGAACACACAGTGACTACTGCTAGCATCTATAACTGCTGGCAATAATCGCATAAAAAAACCCAACAGGCTGGTTGTACGTAGGTTGACTGTACCCAAGTTGATTGATCAATCAGCCTGCCCATATGTGGTTGCCATTTATGGCACTGATTCGAACTGTTGATGGCTGGCTTACCATTTATGGGTTAGGATGGAGAATAGTCGCATGCATGTAAGCCCTCTCTAGCATACCTCAGCTGAATTTGTTTGGGTTGAGAATCCATCGGGTAAGACAGATTTTCTTGTTCGATCACCACTTTCTTTACATGAGATAAGATGGCACCTTAGTGCTGCTTCTATTTGCTGTGTAGCCAGAAGTATGATCAGCATGAATTTGCATTTTTGTATGAATAAGCCCGTGAGAGTGGTCATGTGGATATGACTGGTGACCAAATAGTGTCTGCTGGCTCCTTAGGTTGGGTTCACAGCATGGAGTGGCTCACAGCAGGGGGTCCGGTGTGTCCCTGTTCACCGTTCCAGGTCCGATTTCAGTCCGAATTTTTGGTTGAATTCAGACCTGAGACCGACCAGAAGACACACAGGACTCCTGTGCAATTCGCTCCGGAGCCGCTCCGTAGATGTTAATCACAATCTCCTGACATGCGATTTGGATGCGGCGAAACCACATCCAATTTGCAATAGTGTGAACCCAGCCTTAAAGTTTATCTAAAGCTGAAGCTCTTTTCAATTTGGATAGAGTAGAGTTAAAACATATTTTGGGGGTTTCTTTTGCCATATGTATCCCATCAAGGGATTTCCCTCGACTTCCTTTCCTATAGACACAATAGGAAGTGAACGGAAATCTCTCCAAAGTGAGCTAAATCCCCTCTTTGTCACTAGAAGCAATGTCCCCATATATTACCCTCTATTTCTAGCCTGGTCAAAACTCAACATTTTAGATTTCCCATTACTTTGTCCTAGTGACCATTGTGACTGGATGATAAACAGCTGGTAAATCTCCTCAACATGGAGGCCCCTTGCTGCGGTAACATACGGTTTACTACACATTAACCCAACATGCGTTAATGAACAATCTGCATTGCCATTCATTGCAATGGTACCCAGTTTGACTGTTGGTAAGTGTTGGCAGTTCATTAATTTAACCACTTCAACA
The DNA here is from genome assembly GCA_018402905.1 of Glandirana rugosa. Classification (NCBI taxonomy): domain Eukaryota; kingdom Metazoa; phylum Chordata; class Amphibia; order Anura; family Ranidae; genus Glandirana; species Glandirana rugosa. The sequence goes on along the minus strand of BLSH010438581.1, from coordinate 1,358,797 downwards.
CCGGGCACTTTTACCCCCCCCCCCTTCCTGCCCAGGCCAATTTTCAGCTTTCAGCGCTGTCATACTTTGAATGACAATTTCACAGTCATGCAACACTGTACGCAAGCTACATTTTTATAATTCTGTTCACACAAATGGAGCTTTCTTTATTTTTTGCCAAATAAACAAAGAAAGACTGAAAATTTTGAAATAAAATGTTTTTTTCTTGGTTTCCGTTATAGAATTGTGTAAAAAAATAACTGTTCTTCATAAATTTAGCCCAAAATGTATTCTGCTGCATCTCTTTGGTGAAAATAACCCAAATCAGTGTATATTATTTAGTCTGCGTGAAAGTTATAGAGTCCACAAACTATGGTATATATCTGAAAATTGATCAATCCCGATGTACTGATGGTCATCTCATTTGTTTGAGGCCCTAAAATGCCAGGACATTACAAATACCCACCAAATTACTGCTTTTTGGAAAGTAGACAGTCCAATGTATTTAGAAAGAGGCATGGTGGGATTTTTGAAGTTGTCATTTTATGGCATCATTTATTGGAAAATTAAGAAATAAAAAAAAAAAAAAAAAAAAAAAAAAAAA
>BLSH010438581.1:1322544-1358204 GCA_018402905.1 Glandirana rugosa | reverse complement strand
GTAACCGAAAGAATAGTAATCGTCTACAGATTACTGCAGGAGAGTCCCTCGTAGTTAGCGCCCCGGTGCGTCACCGTGCTAGACAGTCGCCGGCACAGGTGCCATACGTCGGCTACTGACTAGTCTCATGGCCGAGCGACGACCATGGTACACTTACGACACTGTGCCGTCCGGTGTTATGTCAACATGTGTTACCTACCCAAGGAAAGTACGGTAGGCAACACATGTTAACACAACGATCGACCAGTTAAACTAGTGTACCGTGTCTTTCCCGGTCAGTGTCAGGTAGACACATGGTACACTAAAACAGTGAAATGCATTGCTATAAGCAAGCATTCTACCGAATGAAACTGAATCATTTAGTCTGCTTTGTTGTGATTAGCTGTGATTGGTCAAAGCTAATCACATGGTACACAGATGGACTGTGACTGGCCCTTTCTGTGCCATGTGATCAAATTGACCAGCTAGCAACACAATTGTACACAACGGATGGCATGAAAGGAACCCATCCATTGTGTACAACTGTATTGTGGCCTGCCGTGTCACAGCATTCACATGGTACCAGCAGCGAGCCGGTACTCTGATCAGTCATCGGCTGCATACCGTGGACACGGCCGCTGACAGATCGTGCCACTGCGTGGCCCCGCGATTGATGCTCCCTGAGAGGACGTCATTAGACATCTGCTAATGATAAGAAAGCCAATGTCCAGCCGTCATTTGTCTATAGGCCCGGTGGGAAGTGGTTAAGCTGGGTACACACTGCAAGTTTTTCTTTGTTCAATCCAGCGGCCTAAACAAATAAAAAAAAAGACAGATTGCTACCAAAAGAAGCGATGTTGGTGCGGCAATCTCCCTTGCTGTGCTATTGTATTCTGAAAGGGGGGCCCCCGCCAAAATACACTGATCAGGATGCTGGTTTTCCAGCATGTCCCTGATCGTTAGACCCGCTGACTGAAAGTCAGCCAGTTCCTGCTCAACCTGCTGTTTTTCAGACAGTGTGTACCCAGCTTTAGACTTGGCTGGCTTAATGCAATGCATATTAATACAGGACATAACCACCGTAGAATTGTTAAGGGATCAGACACAAAAATAGGAGTGCCAACACCTCATTACTTTATCCGAAACTTTAAAAAGTATGGCCTTTAGATACTGTAATAATTTAAGATGTAATAGTATACACGACTCAATATTTGTTAGATTGCAAATATTAACAATTTAGTTACTTACCTTGTTGGCTACAGTTTTATACTTTACATTACTATTAACAAACACAGTCAGATTCAGCATCATTCTTGTCCCTTTCAGGTTGCACAGTGACAATTCATATCTGTGGAAACATGAAGACAAGCGGTTATTGCCTTGATGAATGGGCCGTTTCACTGACAGAGGACTGCCGACAAAAACAAACAAGGGGTTCTTCAGCTGCTGGTAGCTAAAATGATCATATTGGAGTCTGTAGTCCCCCTGGATCATCAGAGAGATGAACAGCATAATATGAATTTCAACATTACTAAGCATATTCCTCCAGGAAAGGGGTGGTAGTAAGATCAGTAATATAATTGGGACAATGACACACTTAATACAAGTTTTCACACCCAGGGCGTGCATGTAACCCTGACAAAAGCATTACCGAATACCTCCCTTCCTTTATTTATACTCATTCTGATGAATCATGAATAGTATTATATTAAATATTTTAGGCAACTTGACAAAAGAAACCTGCTATTCTAAAAATGCAATACACCTCTATAAAGGTATGCTAAAGGTTGATGCCACTTAAAACGGGCATGGCTAAGCATTGGCGGAATAAATCATCTACTTACTTCATTTATGCAAAAGGACATAACTGCAGCTGCATTCCATATTGTTTTTACTAAACACAAGTAAAACCTTGGATAGCGAGCATAATTCGTTCTGGAAACATGCTTGTAATCCAAAGCACTTGTATATCAAAGTGAATTTCCCCATAAGAAATAATGGAAACTCAGAAGATTCCTTCCACAACCATGTATTCATAAGTCTTTTAGTTTATAGTCCATATAAAAAGATTATAGTAATGTCCAGCCACAGCCATTTGTGAATGTCCATCCACAAATGACAGCCTCCACAAAGGGATTAGAAGCAAAATCCAACAGGAGCTACAGAGAAGAGAGGTATCGCTAAGTGTAGCAATATGGTTACATTTATGGAAGGTACAACATTTAGCAACTCACATGGTTGATGATTAAAAGACGCACATCTAAGTATGCAGGCATCCGGGGTAACGCTGTCCACATAGACCATCCTCCGCACTGCTGGCTTTCACTGCTGTCAGTCTGCAATCGTGACTGGAAAGACTACTCGGCAGTAAACCAATCTGAAAGCGAGGCTTGAAGCAATCGTGGGGCGCAGCGTGGAAGGGATGACATCGATGGTGGTGCGGAGGATAGTCTATGTGGACAGCTTTACCCTGTATGCCTGCATACTTAGATGTGCCTCTATTAGTCATCAACCATGTGAGTTGCTAAATGTTTTACCTTCATTAAATGTAACGATATTGCTACACTTAGAGACGCCTCTCTTCTTTTATACTAAGTTGTGACGTGACGCTACTTGTATATCAAGACATTGCTTGTATATCAAGTCAAAATTTATTTAAAAACTTTGCTTGTCTTGCAAAACGCTCTCAAACCAAGGTTTTCTGTATCTTTAATGTAACATTTGAAAAAAAGCATAGCAACAACACATTAAGGGTCCATTCACATAATTTACAGTGGGGTGACCTGGGCGGCATTGCCCAGCACAGGCTTGTAAAGGCAAGGTAATCTGCCTTGTCTCCTATGGTGTCAGTTCACAACACTGGGTTGGGGTGGCGTGAGCTAAAAATAAAGAACTGCATGCAGTACTTTCTTGCCGTGCAGAGGCCTGCAGCAGAAACCACTGAATCCCAACACCGCTGCATGAACGTAACTTGATGAAATGTCACTTGTGCCAACTTAATAAAGTTCTACCAAAACAAAAAGGTGTGATGTGCATTGTGTCCTCCCGATGCACAACAGCAGCTGTGCGTTCAGCATGCCCTAAGGCTAAAAAGCCAGACAAAAATCGAAATCCTCCAATGAAGTAGATATAACTTATTTATATTATCTGTCAATAATTTTGTTCAATCAGCTTTGCTAAGAGAACCTTGTCTGCTAGACAGCATAGCCAGGTCAGTGACCAAGCTTATCACCACCACTGTAAAGCAGTACAGCTTGGTTTGGCCCCCAGGTGACATATCTTGAGGTCCTGAATCCTGTAGGGATATATGTGAGAAAACATAGTTTGCTCGACTGGTAAAGACTGCTTCTACTTTACAGAACTGTAAGTGCTGCTAATCATTCACATACATTTTCTTCATTATGTTTAGTGGGGTTTGGCACAGCTACGCAAGCTCCTCAATGGCAGAATTTTTATTTAGTGGAACATAAGCTCAGACAACAGCTAATAAAGAGAAACAATAGTCTTAATTCACAAACCTAACACACCAGGATACTTATTTTCAAAAAAGTGAGAGTAATTTTCAGTTGAGTTTAATGAGATTTGAAAATTACAGTCACATGGCTAAAATAAAGATATTTAACCTTGTGTTAAAGCTTTGTAAATTAGCCCCAAAGCATCTAATAGCCTCCATTTAGCGGCTAAAATCTGAACCGTGGGTGGCCCTACAAGGACCACCCAGTTAAGCAGAAGACAATGTAAAAATCAACTGAGCTGGGTAGAAAACTATCAGTCAAGCAGTGACTGTATCCTTTCTGATGAAGCCACTGTTTGCAGCGCCATGGTTTCCAGGTAGTCACGGGTGCTCCAGCTCCTCAAAACAATAGCCAGCACTGGAGATTTCTTCATTCACCTTATTAGCCATGGGCTGAACGAAAGAATATCATGTAGTGTATTATAGCCTTTATTCTACTACGGTCATACAGAAAAAAGAAACAGCCCTACGCCATTTTTAACTTTCCTCAATCCGCCATCATGTGATCATCCACAGTGCTTCCAGTAGTAAAGATCAGCTATCTAATGATGCTGATTGCGCCCACCGCCAACTTGTTATTGCTCCTTCTCCTTATCTTGATATCATACTGCTTTTGGAGTCGAAGACCTAGCCAATAGACAGCCAGTGGGAAAATGCTATATTTCCAGGCAGCAATGTGGGTGCCCAGAAAAATCTGTCTCTGCAGTCCAGGAAAGAAAAGACTTTTGACCCAATACTTCACATGACTGCAGATTCAGAAGGCATTTAGGTCTTTTAGCTTTTTTTCATTAATGGGGTGATTAGCTAGACAGTGATCTGGGTATCATATGGGGGGGGGGGTGGGTGGTCTTACATGGACTGGACTTAAGCTGGCCATAGATGGATAAAAAAAAAAAAAAAAAAAAGAACAGGTTCCCCCATCTACAAAATTCAGGTGGATGAATGAAACAAATTGGCATTCCCATTATAGTGAAGCTTATCTCTAGAGGGAATGGCCAGTGATGGATCAAAATTTGGCGGATCGGATTTTGATCCGTCTATGAACAGCTTTAACCTTCCAGGCAAAGAGTTAAACACACAGATAAAATACATGTATGGAAGCGGTTTTACCTGCCAAAGGATTTTTATTTCTGCCCATGCAGTCACTGCTGCATTTCAATACATACAAGTTTCCGAATTTTTAGGGGCTGCTAGCTGGTAATCATCATTAATATAATATTTAGTAGCGTTTTTAACAAACATTCTGAAGCAATTGAAAGTAGCCTTTTAACAAAGAAGGGAATGGGAAACACTCTGAACCAAACAAGCCTGCAGCATTTAAAGGAGGTGGACCTCTTGCCTAACAGCAACACAAGCACTGAAGCACGAAAAAGTATTTTGTGAGTCCTTGGGTGATTGCCACGGATTTACTAAATTTACTAGATTTACTTAATAGAGGCACATCTAAGTCCACATAGACCATCCTCCGCACCACCATCGACATCATCCCTTCCACACTGCGCCCCACGAGTGCTTTAAGCCAGATGAACTTGCAACATGATCAAATACCTGACTATTTCTCTTACAATGACAGATTAAACATAAAACAGATTTGTCTACACGTGGCCCTGCCATTGTTTGCTGCTCTAAAATATCTGCTTTTAAATATCAAAGAAAGAAAAATAGCTTCTCGTTCAAGAAAAATACAACTTGTACAGATCCAGAATCAATCGGTAATTCAGCAGGATCAACGACATGTCTGCACAATCCTTCCGACAGTCAATATCTTGATAAATAGAACATGAGCGGTTCTGACAGCTAAATAAAATATGAGCTGATTGTGAAGGACCTGTCAGTCACTATGTAAGAGTGCACAAGTCTTTTCATTGATTGCAGTCAATCTTTACTACAGCTTGCTTACAGTACTTACTATATGACTTGCTGTACTCAAACCATACCTTAATGCCCACATATAAACCACTAAAGGGCAGCATGTTAAATGGATGACAGGTAGCAGAGTATTTTTCAAGCCATGCTTTTTATTGAAAACCACAACGCGATAACACTGAACCTTTTAACAAAGAAGGGAATGGGAAAACACTCTCAACCAAACAAGCCTGCAGCATTTAAAGGAGGTGGGCCTCTTGCCTAACAGCAACACAAGCATCTGAAGCATGAAAAAGTATTTTGTGAGTCCTTGGGGTCATGGCCACTGATTTACTAAAGGGGTAGAGGACAAAATTAATGTTCACTGAATGTAAAGCTATGGATAGAATAAGGAATGGTAAACAGCAAAGACTTTGGCACCCAGAGCACACATCCCAGGTCTTCTACTGAGTGCCCTGGATCTCCTTTAGGATATAGAGACAAAACATTCTATGCTTTAAAAAGTTTGGAACGTTGTTTAATTTATTTAGTCCATCTATTATTTCAGTTTTTAAACCGATTCATTTTTGTTCATGTATAGTAAAGAGATTATAAGTCTTAGATTTGATCATCATGGTACCACCCTTCCAACACTTTTATCTGCGTGCCCCAGGTCTATTCAGAACCTAGAAATGCCCCTGGGTAAACCCTCAGGTTTTATGTTTGCGTTCCAAGAGAGATTTTCCTTCACTTCCTGTCCCAGAGACACTCCCTGCAGAAAATCCCTGCAGAATAAGGAAAAACTCACTTCTAAATATGTGTCACCAGAACAAGGGTCTCTACTATTCCTCATTGAGTGACAATTGTAATATTTTAGATTTTTCCCCGGTAACAACGTTTTTTTGTCCTTGTAACAATGGTCACCAGGACAAAATTGAGAGAGTGAGAATCTTCCCAGCAGGCACTTAGGAGTTCTAACCCTTTCATGCTCTATCTTACACAAAAAAACAATTAGGCTTTATACTGTGTATATATATATATATATATATATATATAAATCTGCTTTGAGTGTGCTGCCACCAAGCAGGGGCATAGGGCTCATCTTATGTAATCATTACACATCTCAAAACAATGAAGTATAAGGTGCCTTCAAGGAATAGAAAGGAGCTGGCCATGTGTTCTTTTGCTGCTGGACAACCATTCTTACAAATGATCATCATGCGAAAATTGTACAAAGTTTGCACTGGCTGAAAATACATGTTGTACCAGTAGAGAGGAAAGCGGAAGCACTGCAGGTGCTGGACCTTATGGAGGTAAAAATAGCAAATAGATAATCCACTCCAGCTATTGATTCTTGGCTTGGTCGTTAGGTACATTAGGCAAATGTTCCCCCACTGAATTTTTAAAGCACCGGCTGCATGTAAACTGTTATGAAGCACAATGCAATGTCAGAAAATCAGCAACCCTCTGTGAGAAAATATAATAGGTGAACATTGGCACAAAATATAGTCTGGTTTAGAGGAGTTCATTTGTGTCTTAACTGCTCCATCATCTTCAAAAAAAATGTGAAAACTTGTTAAAAGTTAAAGAGCTCTGTTATAAGAAACTTTAGATACATTTTGTGATTAAACTGGAGTTTTCCTTTTCCAATATGACCTGGACTAAGAACTAAGAATGCAGATCAAGAGGACTGACTTCATTCTGACTTTGTGAGCTGCATTCAGCCAAGAACAGCAAAGCAAGCTTTTTTGTAGTCCATAAGCCATACTGACTATGGTTCCTCTTTTATTAGCATACCACAGTCTGCCCGCCGGTCACTGAGCAAGCATACACCTAACAGTTACATAAATAAAGTGATGTACACAGAGAATTTACAGGGTTAAAAGCGGAATTTTCCATTTTTGGGATTCGTCATAAATCAAAATATCTCTTAAGATCTGTTTTGTAAACTGCAATATTCCTGAATAGGTTCAGCTTCACTGATCTGAAAGTAATATATAGCTTGGACGTCAGAGAATAGCGTTCCTTCATGTAGTGAGTATACCGGGCCTATGTAGGAAAGAGCTGTTCTCTAACACTCTCCTGGCTGGGGTAGACTCTCCATTCAAGCCAGGTCAGCATTTCGTTTAACACTTACTGTAATTGTCTGTGCCAACCATACAATTTATGTCACTGGGGGGGTGAGGAGTGGAGAGTAGGGGGCCAATGTCAGCATATAAGTGAACAACAGTGATCAAATCAGACCTGCCAAAATCACCCTTTCCCCTGAAAGTGACTAGCCTTATCTGCAAGCATCCACAGACATAAGATCATCATACAACCTGGCTAAAAATGTGATTGTAGGTCTATGTTTTTGCCAAGGTCGCTGTAATTTTTAGTACCTTGCTGAATTTTTTCATTATATAAATAGGACCTATGGACATTACAGTGAACCTTCACCCTCAAAAACTAATTGTTTCTATCTGGCTCCAGCCCTCTCCCTCTCCCACAATTGGATATTTTTATTTCTTTATTTATTGTACTTTTTTTTGTGCTGCAAGGCAGAACTTTTGCCATTCTTGCCTATGCAAGAATTATGTGGCCCCTGATCCACATGCGCGCAAAGACTGAACTGAAAACCTCAGAGCAGGACGCGATTCGAAAGGTATTGGTACAGAACTTTGGGTTAGAATTGTGGATGTGTGCATAGACCAAATGATTTCTTGTACCTTAATAATCACACCACGTTTGCTCTGCCAGGTCTCAAAAAAGGGTATAGCACTTCAGTACATATATGTGAAGCACCCTCTAGTGTGTGCTAGATTTAGTATACGTTTGTTAGTATAGGCTAGTTAGTGTAGGTAATGTTACTTAGCTCAGGGCTAAGCCTGAGCTGTAAATCTGGGTCAGGGTTCAGTGAGTCAGGGCTGGATGGCTCATACTGACAGCTCCTCTGGTGCCTCTCTCTGGTCTGGAAAGTTGGAGAAACTTCTAGAGCTGGTGGGTGGAGGTTAAAAGGAGCTGCCTGGAATATTTATGAGGGTCTTGGTCAATCCTCCACAGGGAGGAAGTGATGTGAAAGGCTAAGCTGTGCCACTCATGTGTACCATTGTCAATGGACTGAGATCCTGCCTGTAATGGACTATTGCTGAGCTGACAGGCCCTGTCAGCTCCCTTTAAGGAGTGAGCCAGCAGGAACCAAGTGTGTGCAGGTGGCTGGAGAAGTGGAGTCTGTATATAAAGACTGTATAAAGGAAGTTGTCCCTGAAGTTATTGAAGTCAATTGGGCATCTCAAAACTTCCCATCACTAACCAAGTCGAAATTCCCTAATAAAACATAAAAACAAAGTTATGGGCTGTTTTCTGTCCATGGGGTGCTGGGGAAGATTCAGTGTGCAGAAGTGGGGGATCCCTTTAAACTGCAGCTCCAATGTGGGATGTGCTACGTGTACATAGTCCCCTGGACCATCAAAGATGCCGTCGCTAGTAGTGGGGGGCAGGGCCAGCAGTAAGGTGACTGAGGTTCCCTTAGAAGATATAATTTATTCTCTTGAATCGCATATAACTTTTAAACTAGCGTTTTGCTTTTAGGCCAAAAAGTTATTTTTAGTCATCTGAACAGAGCACCTTCTTCCACATGTTTACTGTGTCCCCCACATGGCTTCTCGCAAACTGCAAATGGGACTTCTTATGGCTTTCTTTCAACAATGCCCTTCTTCTTGCCACTCTTCCATAAACGCCAGATTTGGTGAGTGCATGAGTAATAGTTGTCCTGTGGACAGATTCTCCCACCTGAGCTGTGGATCTCTGCATCTCCTCTAGAGTTACCATGGGCCTCTTGGCTGCTTCTCTGATTAACGCTCTCCTTGGCGGACGGCCACGTCTTGGTAGGTTTGCACTTTCCATTTTCGAATGATGAGTTGAACAATGCTTCGTGAGAAGTTCAAAGCTTGGGATATTTTTTTTATAACCTAACCCTGCTTTAACCTTCTCCACAACTTTATCCCTGACCTGCCTGGTTTGTCCCTTGGCCTTCATAATGCTGTTTGTTCACTGAGGTTCTATAACAAACCTCTGAGGGCTTTACAGAACAGCTGTATTTATACTGAGATTAAATTACACACAGGTGGACTCTATTTACTAATTAGGTGACTTCTGAAGGCAATTGGTTCCACTAGATTTTAGTTAGGGGTATCAGAGTAAAAGGGGGCCAAATAAAAATGCACGCCACACTTTTCAGATATTTATTTGTAAAAAAAAATGTTGAAAACCATTTATCATTTTTCTTCCACTTTCTAATTATGTGCCACTTTATGTTGGTTTATCACATAAAATCCCCCAAAAATACATTTACGTTTTTGGTTGTAGCATGACAAAATGTGGAAAATTTCAAGGGGTATGAATACTTTTTCAAGGCACTGTATGTTGTGATATTCAATGCAAAAATACTACAAAATAAAATGCATAATTCAGGTTTCAGAGAATAATTAGACACTTTTTTCTCATTATAAAAAAAACAGCATACTCTTGAAGTTAAGGGCTGGTTCACACCTAGGCGATCCTAGGCGATTTGCGATCTGACTTGTGTCACCCCAATTCTCCTCAAATCGCCTGACATCAGAAATCCCATTGGAATGAATGGAGCCGTCTTAATATGCGTTATTAAAGTCGCTCCGACTCCAAGGCGATTTCAAAAAAGGTTCCTGTACTATTTCAAAGCGACTTCTAGGCGATTTGAGCCCATAGAAGTTAATGGAAGTCGCTTCCAAGTCGGATCATCATCTATGAAGAAGCGACTTTACAGGAAAAAGAAAATATTTTAAAGGTAACTCCCCCTTCCTCTCTTCCCTGATTGGCCAACTTTTGCCTGGCATAGAGGTCGCTTCTGGTCGCGTTGTAATGCCCAAAGTAGCTCTGAAGTCTTTCAAATCGCTTTCGAATCGCCTAGCAAAGTCGGATCGTCTAGGTGGGAACCAAGCCTAACTCTCAGTGTTTATAAACTAATTTGATGATGTGCTGGTAAATGTATTCACTTTACAGTTGTATCTGGAATAAAGAGGACAGGGAGAAACAAACTGCTCTGGATGGGATGTCAGCAGAAATGTGCAGTGAATAATATTCAGTCTTTTTATATGTCATGGGGATGTGCAAAGCCACAAAATACTGTCAGTAGAATACTGCAGCCTATCCTCTAATCTCAACATTTAAACTGAGAAATTCCACCAACACGGCGAGGTAAATCCATCAGCTGTACTATGCCACCATTCACATACTTGGAGGGAATGCAATGATCGGAGCCTTACTTGTGATAATGAGGTGATGTAGGGAAGGACTGTAAGTAAAAATGAGAAGTGCTCTCACATATTATCCACCATTGTCTCTGCTGTTGAAAAATATTTTCCTTTCATACAAAAAAGGAAAAATCTTTCCATTGTTGCATATGCTGAAATACAGCGCTGCCCAGCTATGATTAAAGTATATTCTGAGTCTATCTTCATGTAAACTGGTACCATGGCATTTCAGAATTTCCAACCACGCTTTCTTTGGAAAAAACATATTTAGATGATTAACTTATTTGCATGCTTGCAGCTTACTTAACTTCAGAAACTGGGGGAACCTTAGAGTGGTTTAGAAGTCCAAATATAACCTATTACTATCACTGTAAACTATGGAATACATTTATATTAGACTAGATCAGCCTTTCTCAACCTTTTCAACACTGAGGAACCCTTGAAATAATTCTCCAGTCTCGGGGAACCCCTGCTAAAAATTTAAAATCTACAACTCATGATACCTTAGTGTGATGGTCAATGGGAAGAATGCTCCTTACACTTGTGGTCATTGGGAAGAATTACCCCCTTACAAATAGCTAAAAAGATCAATGATGTCATTGGGAATTTATCTGAGATGTAAAAATTGACCATTGCTCAAGGAACCCCTAGCAACCTCTGAAGGAACCCTGGTTGAGAAACCCTGGACTAGATTTTGATATTCTTCCACACCTCCTCCAATCTCACAGTGCCTTGAATTCACTGAAAAGGAAGGATGCATGGCTTTTTACGAATGGAGGAGGGCCTGGGTAAGTGACCTGCAGTCATGAGAGTACGGCAGCTGCAACTTCAATTCTCCATATGTTCAGCATCAATTGGAGACTGCTGCCTGAATAAAGGCAAAGCTGGCCATAGACTAATAGATTTTCTTCTTCAGGATTCCTCCATCCAGGCTATACAGTGTGGATGGATAAATCTCAGTTTGAGAGTATTTTATGGCTGTCAGAATATAGTAGGAGCTGGAGATGGCTGCAGTAACTGCTCGGGTTGGAATTATCTACCTTGCTCCTTTGATTTTCACATTGAAGGATGTCAGGAAGTAGGGTACCAGCAGGACCACCTCCCACTCAAATTTCAGTCTGTTCATCAGCAACTAGCTGAAATTCAATCGGTGTATGGCCAGTTTTAGGGATATAACAAACACTGCAGCAGCCATAGATGGGGCACACAACGTTAGAGCTAACTTGCAAATAGCCAAAAATAATTTCCCTTGTGGGTGTCATATAATCCTGGCACCCAGATCCATTCTCAGCATCTTACAGATGCATGGAAAATCTTTTTGTAGCGTTACCCCCTTAGGAGCCACTAATTTTAACTGTTTCTTCTTCAAACAGTGCAGACACTACCAATCACACAGGCAACAATCAATTCATCCTGGCTCCATTAAACAGTCTAGGGCAGTGTTCTCAACTCCTGTCCTCAGGACCCACCAACAGGCCAGATTTTAAGTATTACCTTGGGGAGATGCAGACTAGAATACTGCAATCACTGAGCAGCAAATGGTATCACCTGTGATATATTTCAGTTATTCTGCAAAACTGGCCTGTTGAGAACCATTGGTCTAGGGCAGGGATCTGCAATTAGCGGACCTCCAGATGTTGCAGAACTACAAGTCCCATGAGGCATAGCAAGATTCTGACACCCACAAACATGACACCCAGAGGCAGAGGCATGATGGGACTTGTAGTTTTGCAACAGCTGGAGGTCCGCTAATTGCATATCCCTGGTCTAGGGGATGTCTTTTTATGATGTATTGATTGTAGAACTTGTAACAGGAGAGGGTTTGGAATGTTATGGGATGCTCCAAAAATCCTGACTTGTAACAGGAGGACGCAGTCAATAGGATCCTCAGTACTCAAAATGTCCCAGGCCAGCTACACACCTTCCAGCCTCCATCAGGCACTCTTCAGTCAGTTCTCCAGTCCAGATCCTTAGGTGAAACTGCTTAGTTAGCTCCAAAGGTAAATAAGATGAGCCCCCAGCTCTACTATAGCTGGGACCTCGAACATCAGCACACTCCCACAGAACTGCCTCAAAGGAGCAGCAGCCCCTGAGGCAGCAATTTTTCCAGCAGGACAAGACACAACTGATCCAGGCCCTAGATTATGTTCTCCCCAACCACCTACTGGGCACACCTCCCCAGGGATTGGCTGCAGCATAAAAAATATTCAAGCTGCCCATTTGATTCTCCCAGCTCCAGAATACAGGGGGGAGCAATCAACCCTACAGCCTGTGAGATCTAGAACAGCCCAGAAAAATCAATAGCTGTTTCAATGATTACAGAGGAGCCAAAAATAACTAAATTTACCCATCATCCTAGCAAACAACCTTGAATATGCCCTACATTGTGCATGCACCACAAGCTGTGTGCACTAGAAAAAGATAGTTACAGGCAAGAGAAAAGGAAAAAGGGAGACAATTCTATAGGTTGGGCCAATGACTAGGGTCAGTACAAGTCTTTTGTTCAGCCATAATAAGAATTTCGTTTAATTCAATTTAATAATGTTTTTACAGGCTGAAGGACATTTGAACAAATCCTGTGATATAATGTACTTCAAATGGGACTGGAATGTAAACAGAAATGAAAGCGCAATGCGTAGTAGAAACAAGGCTGTAGTTTGTCTTAAGGGTAGTCTTATTTCACATATTTCAAACAGCACAATTCTGCTTAGGCCTGGTTCACACCTATGCAGTTTGCCTTTGATCCGTTTCTGCATTGCTTTTTGCAGTGTGCTTTGTGTTTTTACACATGCATTTTCCAGTGTTTTTCCTGCATTTTTTGATGCGCTTCGTGTTTTGCATTTTTTTTTTTTTATGCTTGCTTTGGGCCAATTTGTTATTGGGCAGATTAAAAAATGCAAAACGCAAATTGTGGCAAATATGCCCTAAAATTGCAGCAAAAAACACACTATGTGCTTTTCTGCAGCTTTTCTATTAAAGTCTATTGAACCAAACTCGTACCTTTTACACTTTAAAAAACTCCTTACCGTTTCCAAAAACACAGCAGCTGAAAAAAAAGCATAGATGTGAACGTGTCCCATAGGAAACCATGTTAAATGGACTGTAATGCGTTTCTGCAAACAGCACTAAAAAAATGCACAGGTGTGAACTGCCTTCCTAAATTTCCTATTTACAGAAAATATAGCCTTGACCTGTTATAAAGGACAAATACAACTATTCAGTAAAGCCAATGCATCTCTGTATATGTAAACAGGCTTAAAGAGGAATTAAACTGTACTGTTTCTTTTTTGTTTGTTTTTTACCTGCAAAGTAAAGGCATAATGTGCTAGTATGCATACTAGCGCATCATGTGACACTTACCTGCAAGGAAAGCCCTCGTCGTCCCCGCTGCAGGCCGCATCTATCTTCGGCTTTCTTCCTTCCGGGTCCGCGGTCTCTGGCCGCTTAACGCATGCGCGCGGGAGCCGCTGATCACAGCACAGGTCTCTGAAGAAATGGCACCAGCCATACAGTAAATATCTTCATAAACGGTTCACGTTTAGGAGATATTTACAGTACCTATAGGTAAGCCTTATTATGGACTTACCTATAGGTACAAACAGAAGAGGGAGGTTTACTCCCTCTTTAACCACTGCAGCCCCGGAAGATTTTACCCCCTTCGTGACCAGGCCATTTTTTTGCGATACGGCACTGCGTAACTTTAACTGACAATTGCGTGGTCATGCGATAATGTACCCAAATAAAATTGATTGGTTTGTGCAAAAGTTATCACGTCTACAAACTATCGGATATTTCTATGGCATTTTTTTTTTTAACTAGTAATGGCAGCGATCAGCGATTTTTAGTGGGACTGCGATATTGCGGTGGACAATTTGAACACCTTACTGACACTTTTCACACTTTTTGGGGAACCAGTGACATTATTACAGTTATCAGTGCTAAAAATATGCAGTGTTACTGTACTGATGACACTGGCAGGGAAGGGGTCAACACCAGGGGCGATCAAAGGGTTAAGTGTGTCTCTAGGAGGTGTTTGCTAACTTTGTGGGGGGTGGACTAACTGGGGGAACACACAGATCCGTGTTCCTGCTTAGCAGGAACACAAGATCACTGTGTTCTCTCCACTGTCCGAATGGGGATCTGCCTTATTTACAAGGCAGATCGCCGTTCTGCCTCTCTGGGGAACGTCTGCCGGACCCGCTCATTGGCTTCCCCTTTGGCCATTCAGTGCGCACACACGTCCCACTGTCTATTGCACAAAATGACGTACAGGTACGTTGTTTTGCGCAATAGATCCGCCCTGCCGCAGTGTATCTCAACATTTCATATTTCTGATATGTGCCTATTGTGCCATGTACTTTTGTTAAAAAGTATCCTGTTCTCATTAATGTGCTCTTTGACATGCTAAATATTTTGTTATTTGCTATCATTTCTCTACTTGATGTACAACGGCTACTGACTTGCAAGTCACTGATACATTTTTATCTGTATATCTGTTCACAGTTACACACTGCATTCCTTAAAATGTTTTAATAAAAATGTATTGAAAGAGAAAAAAGTATCCTGTTCTCTTTGTAATCCTTCCTTTGTGTGAAATACCTGACGATCCTGTATAATAATAATAATAATAATAATAATCCTGCCAGTCCCCCTACTTTTTTATTTCAAACTGACCATGCTAGGCATGAGAGCAGATTCCACCCCAGCGTGGCCAGTTTTCCGGCGATGATGGGAGCACAACCTGCCTATCCTCCAATGGCCAAGACTTGAGCTGACACGTCCCCCCTGCACAGCCATTCACTGGGAGAATCAGTGTACTGCTGCTTCTCCATCCTTAGCTCTAAAAGCCCCTTATACAGCTATTTTAATTATATATATATATACACACACACACACACACACACACACACACACACACGTTTTAACTTTCATTTCTATTCTATAACTGAATGGGCTGTTTTACAAGGTAAGGGCTCATATATTCTAATAAAACACTGTAGCAATCAATAATTTATCATTGATCTGATTGCTGTAAGGTCAAAAAATAAGAAATGTGATTGGTTACTTGGGATTGATCTCCTTTGCGCATTATCACTGTTATGTATCTTACATTAATAGATTATTACTAGAAGTTTTATTGAATTAAAAAAGTAATGTCCATCAGAAATTACTTCAACAAAAAAATAAAATCTATATCTATACATATTAATAATCAGAGATAAGGAATACAAGCAGAAGATCTACTTTTGCGGTTTAGGAGTGTAGCTGTTTTTGATAAATAAGTTACGTGTTTTACTGCCTGCTCCTACTGAACATGACTAACATTTATTGCATAAAAACACAGATAAACGTCAGCTTTACAGTTTACATCAAACTTGTATTTTTCAATCCTCTCCTTCCTCCAATCTATGGGACTTTCCCAGGTATAAATAAGGTGCATATTACTGAATCAGTATGAAACTGAAAGGTTAACCATATGGGTCAATTCACAAAGTTTTAAAACAAGGATGGGAATCTAAGTTTCAGTCATGTGACTCTGATTTCCAAATCTCATTGGAGTAAGCTAAAAAATAATTGACATCTTTTGGGAAATCAGAATTTTTATTCAGGTGTTCTTGATTTGTGAATTGAACCTAATGAGTGGAAAACAGATAGTAGAGGTACCTGCATGTTCTAAATGTAGCTTGAGCATCCTGGGAGCCCCCAAACCCTGAATGCTCACAACGAAAAGCTTGACACTTGATGTTGGAATGTTCCATGTTTCCTGTGCAATGTATGACATTTTACTACATACCACTGAGGGTGGGGGAATGTGGAAAAATCCTACATTGAGTTGCCATTTGTATATTTAGCATTTCGGATTTTTAGGAAAGGGCCCTGGTGTAAATTTTGGAGCAGACCCCCCCTTAAAGTTGGATGGACATCCCTTTACTGTTTCCCTTATTACTGCCTTGCACTGGACTTAAAATTAGGCAAGTGCATGGAGAAGTATGTAGGCAGGTAGTGGGTACTGAACTCCCAGGCTTTCCTTGGTAGGTTTTTCTTGGGTCTGACCTCACTCCCATGTGCTATAAAAAGGGATGAGGGCCCGGATCCTGAGAGCTCTGAAGGGGAATCCACACACACTTGGAGAGGGATGCTCTGTCTGGTTCTGTTGCCGGGGTTTGGATGGCTCCTATCTCACCAAAGCCAGAGGTAAATTCCAGATTTGGACTCAACCAACACTGGACTTTGCTTGAACAGGTATGCTGGGGCAGCTACAAGCCTGTAGTTAGGGTCTAGGAATATTAGGGAATGTCCACACTTTATCTTGGACTGTCTACTGTTGCTGTCATCGTGTTAATTTATTATTCAAATAAAGCTTTTGAAACTTGGCCTTTGCATGGTCTGAAGTTACTAAAGGGGTTGGTGCAATGTAAATAACGGGCACACTTAGTCTAGAGCTTGGGTCAATAAAGCACACTAAGGTATGAAGACACCAGTACAATAGTTAAGGATACAAGTTGTTTCCAAGGGTAACAAAGGTTTCTCTAGCAGCCTGTCATTAAGTGTGTACATGTGGCAGGCGAGATGGCCTCTTGCAGCGAGGGAGACTTTGTTGGTACTTCTTTTGCCATGATCCGTCTCCCATAGCAACGGGAACAGATCTGCACCACAGAGGCCCTCACTGGTATGGAAGTGTTAAGTGAATTGAAATGCACGCATGGAGCCCTCGCTAGGTGCACAGCCATTACTGGGAGTGAAGTAGCAGTGATACGCTAGATAGGTGGAGAGGGCAAGGGTTCTGTGTCCTTGCTAAATGCACAAGTGACTGTGGTAATGTTTAGTACCATTATTTATCTGTCCGGATCATGAATGTGGCTCAAGTAAAGGTACCCCGTGTGTACGGCAGTGACCCTGTACAAAGTGCCTAGCATAGCCCAGAAGAACTAACCCCTGGGTAGGCCTCTCATGTGACCCTTACTTGCCACCCAACAAGTTGGGAAACATGGAGGACATGATGACCATCCCAGCACCCTACCCTTACAGGTATCACTGAGCACTCTGCTTGCCATGAAGACTTTGCTGAGAGGGATCAAGCACCTCTCTTCTTGCTATGCTATACTTTGTTTTAATACACAGCAGGGCAGTAAAGGGATCACTGTGGCATAAGCACCAGCATGGCCCCCCACTTCTTAAACAAGGACCTTGTCACAGCCCCCATTGCTGTACCCCAGGCTCCTGACCTATGGTCCCCCAGAACACTCATGAAGATTTAAGGAGGTATGTTAGTGCCTACTTCCCACCCATTTGGTTATCTTTTGTGATCTGTAATCAGCAGATTACTTTTAAAATTTCATAGTAAGATACAAATCTCTAATGAAACACTGTTAGGCTTGTCTAATAAAACAGTAATATGGGTAGGTGCCCATGTGCCCACCAATAGATGTAATGGTAAAAGTAACTGAATGTGATTTGTGAATTAGGAACGTAGGTTTACACGAATGGATACTTCTGGGCGTTCCTGACTTCGGAGCATGTGTACTTTACACGTACATCTTGTTGTACAACTTCTGTACACACGAGTCAACAGTCGAACAACAGCTTGTTGTACAACAAAAGTTTTCTAGTTTGCACAGCCAACTTCTGTTGTACGACTGTTGAACGTCGGCTGTTGTAATCGCACATATTAACAGCCGGATTATCGTACAACAAGCTGTTGTAAGACCGTTGTACGAAACTGGGACACGTTTACTTTAAAAGAGCACTATTCCCTTTCATGCTGATAATTTTATTACATCATCACTAATCAAATAATATCTAAATATAAAAGGTCAGTTTAAACCCTCACTACACTACAATCTCTATAACTGAATGACGATCTTACCTAGCCTTGGTTAACTTTACCAGCTAAAACAAATCCACTGGACTTCATAGGGAATTTAGTAGATACTCATTAGAAATCCATCTCCCATCCGCACAAGAAATAGGCCAGGTGTACATAAAGCTATTGACAGAAGTTTGACTTAGATACCGTAGATATGACACAATTTACTCCAATATGGCCATAATGCCAGAAAAGTTTTGCACATGCTCCTTTGAATCACCCCCCAATTGCGCTGTTCTCTTGATAGAAGTGATATTGAAGCTTATACTGATCAGATCTCTAATATTGTATTTGCCTTTGGCTTACTGGTTACTTGACTTGGGGGACAATATATATATATATATATATATATATATATATATATACACATATATACACACATATATACACACACACACACACACACACACACACACACACACACACACACACACACACACACACACACACACACACAGTATATATGAGCAACAGCCACACAATATGTTGGAGAGTACATTACCCAAGTCATCATGTTCTTTCCCCGGTACGTACGTATTTCCTCCTGATCTGATCTCGTCTGCTGTTCTTGTGCTGGCAGACACTGGAGGCTGAGTGATCTTACATATGACCTCATTGTATATATCCATACAGGCATGTCACTGAACCTTAGACCACACCTGTGTGCAAGCCTTCCACCCACAGGTAAATGGTAAAATCAGCTCCATTGAGTCATTAGTAAACTGAAAGGGAGGAGCTGTGGCTTATCAGCAGGTGCAGAGCGATGGATGCTCCATAAAACAAAGTGACAAACAGATTACAGTCAGCTGGGAATTTTCTACCAGCATTCCTAAGCTGCCATGATGGCATCGCCTCATTCATTGGTGTGACCTATAACAACGCCCTATCAGCTGGCTACAAACTTTTATTCTCTTCTTGGTATATGGCATTGCACAACATGTTTTACAATAAGGAGGTGACAGTCCTGTTTGTTTGGGCTTCAAGGATTTAATTTTGTTTTCAAGTGACAAGTTATAATTTTATTCAAGGACTGAAATACATACAGTGAATTTGGTAAGGCTGTTCCAGCTAGAAATTGTAACGAGTATTAAAGGGGAGCTAAAGTTCTATGTGCTATGATAAACTGCAAGCAGGCACTGCCAGGCAGGCATTTTATTGCAGAACAGACATGCAATGTCTCTTCTGGAATCAAACCTACCTACCTGCCTGCTCACAGCAAGCCTGGGATTGTAAACTGAGCTGGGCATATGCAGCTCAGCTTACAGAGGCCAGGCCGATCCTGTGTGTCAGGAGGTCAGGATGTCATTGGGTGCTGGCCAGTGAAGATGGGCACACAGGAGAAGATGCCAGCGCAGGTGAAGGAGTGTTGGGAAGGTGAGTATCCTTCCTTTAGTTCTGTTTTAACGCCCATAATGGTCTATAGCTCACCACACACATTACAATTTGTCTGTACAATATCTTTTAGATCTACCAACAACTATGTTGTGCAAGGCCTGCCTGACTGGATACAGAATGATTGCATTGTTTAGACTGTTCCTCATATTACATAGTTCTAAATATACAGTTGATTGTACAGAGATTGTACAGTGTGGCGTGAGGGAGCATGGGAGATGGGGAAATCTTGCATCTGGAGTCTTAAAGTGATTGTAAAGGTTTGTTTTTTGTTTTTTATAACAAGCATGTCATACTTACCTGCTCTGTGGAAGGGTTTTGCACAGAGCTGTTCAAT
This sequence comes from Glandirana rugosa, assembly GCA_018402905.1. Taxonomy (NCBI): domain Eukaryota; kingdom Metazoa; phylum Chordata; class Amphibia; order Anura; family Ranidae; genus Glandirana; species Glandirana rugosa. Next base: position 1,338,000 of record BLSH010438581.1, on the reverse strand, counting down.
ACTCCATTTCTGGGGTCCTCCGGCAGCGCTCCTGGCTCCTCTACTTTATCGGGTGCCCCCATGGAGAGCCGATTTCCATGGGGGCACCCGTGCGGGCGCGCTCCCGAGTCCTGCTGCTGCATCCATTGACACAGACAGCAGGACTCTGCCCCGCCCCCCGGCTCCCATTTCAATGGATTTGATTGACAGCAGTGGGAGATTGGTTTCCGCTGCTATCAATCTATCCAATGAGGACCAGAGACACCGGCTGGAGCTGCTGGGATCGTCGTTGGAGCGATCAGGTTCAGGTAAGAAAAAGGTGAGCTCTGGGGGGCAGCTGCAGCCCAGAAGGTTTTTCACCTTAATGCATAGAGGTGAAAAACCATGAAACATTACAACTCCTTTAAGAGATATAAGAAAGTAGTGGGTGATCCAATGCATGACAGCCACGTCATTCATTCACAGCAATCTGTGAATGAATGAACTACAAGTACCGTCTCCAGTGGTGAAATTGTAGTTTCAATGGACTGCAAGTGTTTTTATTAAGAGCTAAAAATATACTCACATAGATCACGTGACTTAGCTCATGAAAAGCCGGCATAAACACTCGAATGCAGTCGTAAGAACAATCGGTGATGATTGTATTCAAGTGTTTATGCCGGCTTTTCATGCGCTAAGTCACGTGATCTATGTGAGTATATTTTTAGCTTTTAATAAAAACTTAACAGTATTACGCTATGTGAGATTCCTATTTTTTGAGAACAACTTGCCACGTCCCTGAAACTCTGGTGGACAAAGGGCATCAGAAGACTATTGAGAGGAGACTCGTGGAGGACACTTGTATACCCCTGGTGGGGTTCTAATTACAGGCGCTTCTCTTATGTTCATCTGGTAAGCCTCTCAAATTGGTGGTGGTGTGCACGGCATGTTTCCAGCACGTTTGGTGATCCTTATTGGTCAGGACATTTGCCACATTGCGGACCTCTGATGTGAATAGTAACGTTTGGTGTACATGGGACTTCAATACCCACGGGTCACCTAGTGGATTGTGTTCCGGTTATTTTCACGATTACACAACTATGTATGCATTTGTGTTTATTATTATTGCTCAATACTATATTTCCTTCATTCACATACACTTTTAGTTGTTTTTGCTCAGCCAGCGAGCAAGAAAAAAAAAAAAACAAAAAAAAACTGCCAGGTTCTTACATCCACACAAACAAAGTGGATGGAGGAAAGAAACCTGCTGCCGGGACTTAGGGCTCCTTTCACATGAACATTCCCATGGGGTCTTCCTGTCCGTTTTGCAGGTGGACCCGATTGGAACCTCCATCCTCCTCTATGGATCGGCAGGTGTATACGGACACGTGTTCATTTACACCTGCCTACATCCAATCCGATCCGCTATAAACAGATGGATGGGGGGTTTCATTCCCATTCAGTCCAGCGGATCGGATGGCAATCAGGTGTAGACGGATAGGAGGTCCATTTACATCCGACTGCCCATAGAGGAGAACGGGATATATCCGTGTCCGCTCTGCATAAGTGGAATGGACACGGACTTGTCATCTGCCTCGCCTGCTCAACGGGGATCAGCAGACAGATCCCTTGCTGAGCTGGCGGAGTCCGCCCTGTGTGAAAGGACCATTATTCTGACAGCTGCCCCTACCGCTTTCAGAAGACAGTGATCAGCGGCTGCAGAAGATTGGCTACAGCTGCTGATTAAGAAACACTTTCCAACATGTCCATTCAACTGAAGTAGATCAAACAATCAGCTTGTGACAAAGGCGGATTGCCACAGACTAATCAAAATTCGAAATCTGTCCGGTTCAGAAGTTTGATGAGATTACTGCCAGCTTTAGGCTTAGGCACCAGGATTTATGTGACTGTCTTCAATGAATCAGCATCTAAGGGCCCCCTGCTGAATCAGCTAAAAATGTGAGCTCTGGGTGGCACCACCCTGCTCGAGGAAAGTTGATCTGAAAATCGACTGAGCTGGCTAGAACATTGGCTAAACAATGATTGTGTCCTGTCAGGTGCAGTCACTGTTCAGCAGCGCCATTGTTTTTTGGCAGCTGCAGTCAGCAGTCGAGTCACCAGGGGAGATTCCTCCATCCACACTGTTAGCTTGGCGTAGGAAATCAACTGATTTTTGCAGGCTGAACAGAAGTGAAAATTGAAATGTGTATGGCTGTCTTTAGCCCAGGACTTAAATGCAGACCTTGGGTGAAGCCTGAATAAAGATGGCCACCGGGACTGCATTAAAAGATCTAAAATAGTATAAAAGCAGTACACATTTCTGGCAAGAATGCAGAAAATCTAAAGAACAAACATCACCTTAGAAAATAAACATGACGAGCTTGGGAGGGACTGTGAAAGGACAGACAGAAACTGAAGGCAAAGTACAAGGCGACCGGTCAGCTAAGGTAAAGTGAGGCTGTCTATGTCACGCAAAGAGGTGCAATGTACACAGATGAAAGAGAATTCAGAGGGGTGGGAAAGTAAAAGAACAGGGAGAGGTAGAGAAAATACATACAGTATCATGTGTTGAAGGAAGTGTAATCGGGGTCAGATTCCATCGATGTCATATGACATCTCCGCCCTCTGACTATTTTAAGCAACTGACCTCATAGAGAAGGTACATGCACCAAGGTATGAGGAAGCCTGTCAGTGTCTCATGTCGGAGAGGGTGTGTGTACGGTGTCACCAGGTAATGATTTATCTACAGTGTAAAGACCGTGCCTCCCAACCCTAAAACAGCAGCTGGGCAAAACATTGACTGGCCCACCATCGTAGTTGTCAATAACCTAGAACAGACTAGAGTAGTCTAGTCTAGAATAACTTATACAGTGGGGAAAATTATTATTTGATCCCCTGCAGATTTTTTTTCCCACTTACAAAGAAATGATCAGCCTATAATTTTTATCATAGGTGTGTTTTAAATGATAGAGACAGAATATCAACCAAAAATCCAGAAAAAACACAATACAAATGTTAGAATTTGAGTTGCAGTTCAGTGAGTAAAATAAAATAAGTATTTGATCCCCAAGCAAAACATGACTTAGTACTTGGTGGAGAAAGCCTTGTTGGCAAGCACAGAGGTAAGACGTTTCTTGTTGGTTACCAGGTTTGCACACATCTCAGGAGGGATTTTGGTCCACTCTTCTTTACAGAACTTCTCTAAATCCTTAAGGTTTTTTGGCTGTTGCTTGGCAACTCAAAGTTTCAGCTCCCTCCATAAATTTTCTATAGGATTAAGGTCTGGAGACTGGCTAGGCCACTCTAATACCTTAATGTGCTTCTTTTTGAGTCACTCCTTTGTTGCCTTGGCAGTATGTTTTGGGTCATTGTCATTGACCCATCCAGGACCCATCTTCAGTGTTCTGGCTGAGGGAAAAAGGTTCTCATCCAAGATTTTACAATACATGGCCCCATCCATTGGCCCCTTAATGCAGCAAAGTCGGTCTGTACCTTTAGCAGAGAAACAGCCCCAAAGCATGATGTTTCCACCTCCGTGCTGGACTTAGGTTCTTAGGTGTTCTTAGGGTCATGGTCAGCATTTTTCTTCCTCCAAGCACGGCGAGTCCCCCTCCTCAAGAAGGCACATGTAGAGTCATGCCAATGAACAGATAAATGATTCACAGAAGGATTGGGAGAAAGTGCTGTGGTCAGATGAGACCAAAATTGAGCTCTTTGGCATTAACTCGACTTGCTGTGTATGGAGGAAGAAAAATACTGACTATTACCCTAAGAACACCATCCCTACAGTCAAACACGGAGGTGGAAACATTATGCTTTGGGGCTGCTTCTCTGCTAAAGGTACAGGCCGCCTTTGCCGCAATGGGCCAATGGATGGGGCCATGTATTGTAAAATCTTGGATGAGAATATTCTTCCCTCAGCCAGAACACTGAATATGAGTCATGGATGGGTCAAACATACTGCCAAGGCAACAAAAAGGGTGGCTCAAGAACATTAAGGTCATGGAGTGGCCTAGCCAGTCTCCAGACCTTAATCCTATAGAAAAGTTATGGAGGGAGCTGAAACTTCAAGTTGCCAAGCAACAGCCAAGAAACCTTAAGGATTGAGAGAAGATCTGTAAAGAAGAGTGGACCAAAATCCCTCCTGAGATGTGTGCAAACCTGGTCACCAACTACAAGAAATGTCTTACCTTTGTTCTTGCCAACAAGTGTTTCTCCACCAAGTACTAAGTCATATTTTGCTAGGGGATGAAATACTTATTTTGCTCACTGAACTGCAACTTGATATAATTTGTTTTATGTGTTTTTTTCTGGATTTTTGGATGATATTCCGTCTCTATCATTTAAAATAAATCTATGATAAAAATGATAGACCCTTCAATTCTTTTTAAGTGGGCAAACTTACAAAATCTGCAGGGGATCAAATAATTATTTTCTCCACTGTAGTAGTCTATCTAGAACAACCCTTTAGTAGTCTAGTCTAGAACAGCTTATAGTAGTCTAGAATAGCCTATAGTAGTTCGGTCTGGAACAGCTTACAGTAATCTAGTTTACAACAACCTATAGTGGTCTAGACTAGAACATCCTATTGTAGTCTAGAACAACCTATAGTAGTCTAGAATAGAACAGCCTATAGTAGTTTAGAACCACCAATAGTAGTCTAGTCTAGAAAAACATATAGTAGTCTAGCTAGAGTAACCCTTTAGTAGTCTAGTCTAGAACAACCAATAGTAGTCTAGAACATCATATAGCAGTTTAGAACAACCTAGTAGTCTTGTCTAAAAAAAACATAGCGGTGTAGCTAGAGCAGCCCTTTAGTAGTCTAGTCTAGAACAACCTATAGTAGTCTAGTCTAGAACATCATATAGTAGTTTAGAACAACCTTTCCTTTATATTTTTTATATTGCACTCTGTTTGTTTTAGAGTCCTAAAGGAAGTAAATGCACATTTGTAAAGCACACCAACTGTGCTGTACTTCTTTATGGCAGTAGTATGCCCCCTTAGTAATATTATCTCTTATTAGGGCTCATGCACATTTGCCTAAAGACTAAGTGCAGCCAAAATATATATATTTTTTTTAATGGAAGGTTTAGAACCTTTGTCAGGTGTTTGTTGCTATCTTATGACAGGGTATGATAAGGACACAACCAAATACTGGAGTTGTGCATTAAAGAAGAACTCCAGGCAAAAAAAGTAGAGAGGGGTTAGAACACCTGCCAGATTTTTATTGCGGTCTGTGTCCCGGAGATCACTGAGGGTGAAAGTGAAAGAAAATCCCATATTTTTGTCTGTCACCAGAACAGGAGTAGAGGGGAACTCGTTCAATAAGGACACTATTTCTGTTGACAAACAAGGATTCCCTCAGATTTGGAGGGATTTCCTCTCAGTTCCTGTTTGGCTATGGGACAGGAAATGAAGGAAAGCCTTCCCAATGGAAAAAAAAATGGCAACCTCCCCTTACTCTATCCAAAATGAAAAAAAAAAAAAAAAGTTTTGTCTTTAGTTCTACTTATGACACGTGAAGAACTTTTTATTATCTCTATAGCAGCAGTCTCCAAACTGTGGTTCCAAGGCCAGATATGGCCATTTGCTTGCCTTCATCTGGCCCTTTGGGCCCTTGTTCACCAACTGACACCAATGATGGGGCCCCATTACCCCTACTGATACCATCAATGGGACACTATTTATCTTATTAAAGCCAATGATGGGGCACTGATGTTGGGGCATTTTCTACATCCACTAGCCACAGTCTGGTCCCCCTAAAGCCTGAAGGACAGTAAACTAGCCCTTTGCTTAGAATGTCTGGAGACCCCTGAACTAAAGGGTTATACTGCTACTGTTACCGGTGCCGATACTAAGCATTTGCATGAATACTTGTACTCATGCAAATGTTCCGATACTTAAAAAAATATAACATTCTTGTGCGATTTGAGCCCTCACAAAATGAATGGGCTCAAGTTGCACTGCAAAGAAGCGCATGTGATATGAACAGGAATTCCATGAGATTTCTGTCCGAATCACATCCAAGTTTCTCCCACCGCTCCTGTGTGAACCCAGGCGTGTCATAGTGACTTCAGCCTGGGTTCACGGGTTCAAACAGGAGTGGTGTGGGAAACCACATGCGATTCGGACAGGAATTTGAGCCCATCCATTTAGTATGGGCTCAAATCACACCGCAAAGGTATTGGTAGTCGGTATCAGCGAGTACGTCACAGAAAGTATCGGTACTCGTACTTGCTGGTAACTACTGGTATTGGTGCAAGCCTAATCATATATATAACTACAACTTTATCTATAGCTATATCTTATTTATATGTTAAAGCTGAGAACACACACAGTTCAGTTCTGCCATAGAACAGGGAAGGGTTACAACTCCTGCCAGGTTTCTATTAATGTCTGCATCAGGGATTCAAATTGCACCTTAAAACACAGCAAAATATGGCAAAAGGCACAAAAAAAAACACAGTAAAGCACAACAAAAATGTTGTAAAACCTGCATTAAAGCATTTCTAAACCCAAAATAAAAATGTAATATATTGCACAGTCCTTAGATGTGATGGCGTCATTCGTTTCTTCAGGCTAAGAACATTTTTAGCAAGACAATACCTGTTGATCTTGCCAGAAATGCAGTGTCCTTGTCACTACCTTTGAGCTCAAAAGAAAGCACAAACATCCCTTTCTTGTGTACATTACTAACCCCATCATTCTAACATGTAATCAAGATGAACAAAGGCAGGCAATGTTTGATAACCATCCTGGGTGACAACCATAGCTCTCTCCATAGATATAATGGAGATATAAGTGTAGACATGATGGACCATTTCACATGGGTGGCTGGAGGATGGCAAAAACAGGTGACTGAGCTGTGGTCTGTGCTCAGTAGAAGGAATCCCCCCTTACAGATAGCTAAAAAGATCATTGGTGTCAGCAGTAGCTTATCTGAAAAGAAATTGCACATTGCTCAAGAAACCTGCAGCAATCTTCGGAGGAACCTCTCTGCCCGCCGCACACCTTTTTTTAATGGGAGTCCACATGAGAGATCTAATTATCACTGCAAACAATATTGCAGTCCTTATCTTTCTCCTGGTGCTACCCTCAACAACTATATCTTCAATTAGGTGTTTTTATTTGCCATGGCATCAGTGGGTTTGTACAATGCATCGGTTGTCAATGGGATGAAGAAAATTACATACTGCCTGGGTTTAGTAGGAGAAGGATCATTGGTAATGGTCAAAGAAAGGTGCCAATTGTTGGTATTGATGGGAAGAATAGTGCCTCATCATTGGTATCGATGGGAGCAATAGTTTCATATCATTGATATTGGTGGGTAGTATAGTGCCAATTGTTGGTGTCGGTGAGAGGAATAGTGCCTCACTATTGGTGTCAGCCAGAGGAATAGTGCCCAATCTCTGGTGTCAGTGGATAAAATTGTACCCCATTGTTGGAGTTGATAAAAAGAATAGTACCGCATCATTGGTGTCAGTGTAAAACAAAGTGCCCCATCATTGATGTCAGCGGGAGGAATAGTGCCCCATTGTTGGTATCTGTGGGAGGAATAGTGCCCCATCATTGGTGTCAGTGAGGGGAATAGTGCCCCATCATTGGTGTCAGTGAGGGGAATAGTGCCCCATCATAGGTGTCAGTGGGAGGAATAGTGTCCCATCATTGGTGTCAGTGGGAGGAATAGTGCCCCATTGTTGGTGTCAGTGGGAGGAATAGTGCCCTATCATTGGTGTCAGTGGGAGGAATACTGCCTCATATCAGTGCGAGGAATAGTGCCCCAGGGGCCAGATAATGCAAGCAAAGGGCCACTGGCCACAGTTTGGAGACCACTGATTCGGAAACCCAGGTATGTTACTGCCAGGATGATCAGAAAGTAAAGGCAGTAAATACATTTTTGTTCTTGAGTTAAGATCCACTTAATTTTTAGGTTGGCTGTTAATAGGGTTCCAGAGCACAAAGTCTGTTTAGGGGTCAAAGTCTGTGCAATATTTGGTTTTAGATCAACAAAACTGGTAAAATGACTGCCCACAAACCAAGGGCTTTGTAGTACAAACAAGCATCTGTCTAATACAGGGTTTCTCAACCAGGGTTCCGTGGAACCCTAGGGTTCCTCCAAAGGTTGCTTGGGGTTCCTTGAGCCATGGTCAATTTCTACCTCTCAGATAAATTCCCAATGACATCATTGATCTTTTTAGCTATCTGTAAGGGGGTAATTCTTCCCAATGACCACAAGTGTAAGGAGCATTCTTGCCATTGACCATCACACTAATGTATCAGGAGTTGTAGATTTTTCATTTTTAGCAGTGGTTCCCTGAGAACAGAGAACTAATTTAAGGGTTCCTCTGTGTTGACAAGGTTGACAAAGGCTGATCTAATATCTAAACAGGGTGCCCCTAGGAGCAGCATTAGGCCTCTTTCACGCAGCTTGAAAAAGCTCAGTACAACTTTTTTTATTTACTGAGCTGAAATACAGCCCATTAATTGTAATGCGCCCATGTACATAAGTGCGTAAACAAGCGCTGTGCATTCTACAGAAAAAAAAAAAAAAAACTATATATATATATATATATATATATATATATATAAAAAACAAAATCTGTCTTTTTGGTAAATACGCGCAAGTACATACAAAAAAAAAAAAAAAAAATCTGAAAAAATGAGATGCTCAAACAGGAGTATTATGTGCAAGAGACCTTAAAAAAGTCCAGTGTGCATGAGATCTAAATGTAAGTATTGTCCCTTGTAATTTTTTTTTTTTTCATTCTTATCTAAACTTCAGCTTTAATAACAGACTACAAAGAAGACCTGATTAAGATCTACTTTCGGGGATATGTTGATACATTAAAAAAAAGGTGGAAAATGATTCATCTTGTAATTCACATTACATGTGAAATGTAACCAGCTTCACTTTTAATGCTTGTTTTTGCCATTGCAGAACAGATGTGGAAATAAAAAAGTTTGTAGCATGCAGCATGAATGATAACTACACAAGTCGGTGTCACTGGGACAGAATTGAGCCTTCCATTATGGGACAGATCTGGACATTGATGGACTCACATGCCAGAGTGCCTCACTGCAGATTTATGGAGGTGATATCTCTTTATTACTTAGGCTAATAAAAATGACGCTGCAGTTGGCTGTTGAACTCAATGCTAATTTACTTATAAATGTAGTTGAATTAATTGCTTTTTTAGCTGAAAGAACTACAGTCCCGCAGTCACTTTATTTTCATGCTAGATGGTTTGCGAAAACGATTTTGCTAATAAACTTTACTGCACTGCTATAGACCAACATTTTCTCTGTAATTTGGCTACACACATTACAATTAGTGGTGCACCAAAATTCCAGTGCCAAACCCTGTAAATTCTGAATGCACTTGGCCGAAAACCAAAGCGGACAGTTTTAAAAAAAAATGTTTTTAAATTGAATTAACCACTTCAGCCCCGGAAGGATTTACCCCCTTCATGACCAGACCATTTTTTGCGATATGACACTGTGCCACTTTAACTGACAATTACGCGGTCGTGTGACGTTGTACCCAAACAAAATTGATGTCCTTTTTTCCCACAAATAGAACTTTCTTTAGGTGGTATTTGATCACCTCTGTGGTTTTTATTTTTGCGCTATAAACAAAAAATGGCGACAATTTAAAAAAAATAAAAAAAAATTACTTTCTGCTATAAAACATTTCCAAAAAAAAAAAAAAATATATAAGAAAAGGTTTAGGCCAATATGTATTCTGCTACATATTTTTGGTAAAAAAAAAAAAAAAAAACGCAATAAGCATATATTGATTGGTTTGTGCAAAATTTATCGCGTCTACAACATAGAGGATCGATTTATGGCATTTTTATTTATTTATTTATTTTTTTTTACTAGTGATGGTGGCGATCAGTGATTTTTAGTGGGACAGCGACATTACGGCGGACAGATTGGGCACCTAACTGACATTTTTTACACTTTTTTTGGGTACCAGTGACATTATTACCGTAATCAGTGGTAAAAATATGCACTGACATTGTACTAATGACACTGGCAGGGAAGGGGTTAACATCAGGGGCAATTAAAGGGTTAAATGTGTTCTCTGTTTGTGTTTTCTAACTGCGTGGGGGACTGTGTGACTGGGGAAGCACACAAATCCGTCTTCCTGCTTAGCAGAAAGACAGGGTCTGTGTGATCTCCCTTGTCAGAACAGAGATCTGCTTGTTTACACAGGCAGATCCCCATTCTGCCACTGCGGGGAATGATCGCGGGTGGCCAGCGGACATCGAGTCCGCCGGAACCGCTGATTGGCTCCCTCGCTGGCCAATGGGAGTGTGTGTGTGCCCACAATAGCGAGTTCACGAGCCGACGTACAATGACAGCGATTTGCAGGTTCGTGCCACCTTGCCGCACTATAATGACAGCGGCTGGTCGGGAAGTGGTTAATGTGGCTGCCACATTAAACAATTGTCCCAGTCAATTGGACATGATTTTGCATTGAAGTCATTAGGGGGCATTTTTGCATTGGAGTCAATGTGATGAGATTTTACATTGAAGTCTATGGGATGCGATTTTGCATTGAAGTCTATGGGATGCTAGTTTGCATTGAAGTCTATGGGATGCTAGTTTGCATTGAAGTCTATGGGATGCTAGTTTGCATTGAAGTCTATGGGATGCTAGTTTGCATTGAAGCCTATGGGATGTGATTTTGCATTAAATGTAGGGCTGCCATCTGCCACGGGATTCACGTCATTTGCCCGGGTTTCAGTCTGCCTGAAACCTGGATACATTATGTATCTGGACTGTGGCTCCCCAAGCATATTTGACAACTGTTCTACCATCGCTTTGTCCTGGGATATGATCCAGAAAGTGCCACATATGGATCGCTAAACCGCTGCACCTGTGTCGGCTCAGTGTTGCAGGCACAGCGGTATTGACAACCTCTCCCTCCTTCCTGCATGCAGTGTCATCCTTGCATGTTGTATAGCTGGGTGGCGGATTGGGGTGGGGCTGGGGAGGGGAGCATGGTAAAGCAGCTCTCCTGGAAAGGCACAGGCTTCACAGCAGGAGCACCCGCCACCGTCAGTGCTGCTTCAAGTAGCTGTTCTTACTGGATGCTGTCAGATGCTGTACACAGGAGTAGGTACAGCTTGTCAATGAGAGGGACTTGCCCTGACTAATTATACTGTAGTGCAACCCACTACCAGCAGGTATAGTGGGTTGCAATACATTTACTAAGGGCAAATCCCTTATCATGTGCTGATCACGGTCCCCTCCAACGCACCCAAAAGAAAAGTTCTGTGTGCTGCATTTGCATGGGTCCAGTAGCCCATTCATTAGAATAGACTGCTGTACCTATGTTTCCTGAACCTTTTTTAAACCACAACTGAACAGTAAATACATGGTGCTTTGGCATCATGGGTTTCCGTACGCAGGAAATCGCACCGCACTTTTCAGTGTATGGGGAATGGCACCCCCATGCGTTTTCTTAAAGTAGTGTGTTTTTTATGCCGCTGTGTGCGATCTACCCCCCTCCTAGCGTTTCTGGCTGTGGCCATCTTGAGTAAGGGCAGATGATTCATGTAGCATTGACTTCCTGGAATCCATCTGCCCTTAGCTCAGGCATGCAGGTGTAGCGACTTAATTGGAAACCCCACAGAAACGGAAACCGGAAGTGACATTCCGTCGCCGCTATGTTACTACACCCGCCATAGTTTTTAATTTTACACTTATTTTTAACAGCAAACGGAGGTTACATATCTGTACCTGAAATACGTGAGACTGTTTTGATGTTCAATTTTAAAAGCAGCGGCAAGCCTGGCAATCTCACAGCTTAGCAAATATCACACAACACTGCTGCTTTTATAATTTAACATCAAAACAGTGACACACATTTATAAATGCTGTATTTCAGTATGTAAGCTCCATTTACTGTTAAAAATAAGTGTCAAATTAAAAACTGTGGTGGGTGTAATAAGATGTCCGCTTGCCTCCTTGTCTCTATCCTTACTGCAGACGAGTGCGGGTGTAGCAACATGGCGGCAATGGAACGCCACTTCCAGTTTCCATTTCTGTGGGGTTTCCAATGAAGTCGTTGCACTGGCAGGAGGATGTGCTTGGCTGAGAAAATCCATCCTCCCCTCCTGAAGACTCCTGGGATTTATGACATTTGCCTAGGCCTGGAAACTAGGAAGTAACTGAAGAAATATAAAAAAAGCATTTAACACAAGTAAATATGACATATTTTCCTATCGATTGACTAATGCGAACAGCATAAGGATTACAAATTGTCATTGTTGATTGAGAGAGTGAAGTTCTTTAGCAAAAAAAAAAAAAAAAAAAAAACTAGCATGGTCTTTCTTCCCTGCACGCCTCCTTTCCAGCATCCTGCGTTCTATTGGGCCCCATTCACACCTGAGCGTCTTGTAGCTTGAAGCCTGAAACTTCAAAACGCTGGATGGGAAAAAAAAAATCAATGATTCTCTATGGAGGTGGTTCACATCTCCACTCAAACGGCTGAAGCCAAAAGCCAAAAGCTCAAAGCTGGAAGTATTTTGTAGCTTGATTTGGGCATTTTTCTACTTTTTACATTGGTGACCTTTTGTCCTGTACAAAATCGTGGTAAAAACTGCGGCAAAAATCACAGCAAAATCGCGGTATAAAACGCGTGCATTTCTGCCTGAAAACGCTACACCTGGGTGTGAATGCAGTGTAAGATCCCAGGTGTACTTATGGCTGCTAATGGAAGAGAAGAGAAGAACAGAAAACTTATGGCAGACTAATACCACAACATCCCATATGATTCCGTCCTGCCTTACGATTTACAGAACAAAACATTAAAAAATTAAAAAAACTTTACAAAATGTCAGAAGAATCACCTTGGTTGTAATTATTTACAGAAAACTAGAAGTGGATGTGTGAGACGTGAAAATGTCTATTATTCAGAGATCAATCTCATTTTTATATCTTGTGGTCCATTAAAGTCCCATACATTCTAAGAGATCACATCACTGCCAAAATAAATGATTTGTGAACTCGCAGAAAGGATAATTAATTGACAGAATTACTTCTCAGCACAAGTCGGTACACTGGGGACAAATCTGACAGCAAAGAGACAGAGAGAAAGGAAGAGACAGAGGGTCTAATCTACTATGGGGAATGAAGAAGAGCTGGGATGAAGGGACGTGGTATCCTTGTATGAGTATGCAGAAGTCCGTATACATAGGGAACATAATCCCTAAATATATCTAGCTGATCACACACAGATGTATATAGAATGTGCTTGGTAATGTGGCTTTTGTTTCAATGAGGTGCCCTGAAGAATGTGGGTTTCAACAATTTACCTGAAAAAAACCCCCAAAAACAAAAAGAACGTGATAAGCTCATTAAACTGTATATCTAGTGATAACTTTTGTTTAATTCTCCCTTTCTTGTATAATTTCCCAGGTGTGGGCTGCATATATAATTGACACATAACATGCCCCATTTTTTGTTTTCTGCTGTGAAGCCTGTGCCTTTCCAGGAAAAAAAAAAAAAATGCCCCTTTAACCCTAAAGTGGAACTACACCCATCAATTTAACAGTTTCAGAACACATTTCCATCACATTCCTAGCATGGGTCACATTGGTTGTATTCTCAACCAAACTGTCAAACCATCAAATGGCTGGTGCTAAAGTGTGAAGCACCATGACAATTGCAGATCAAACAGAGGCTAAGATGGCAGCTTCCTTGGCTGAAAATAATAGGAAGGTTTAGTTCCGCTTTAAGACCAGTACTGGCGGCTGATATGTTGTAGGTGATGAAGCAGTTAAAGTGGGCACCAAGGCGGATTCTCATAGTTCTAAGCGGGCAGCATCATCAGGAATAGCAGGTCAATCAGTTGGTATTCAGGCAGCAGGTTCCTTGACAATTACACTAAAGCTGTCCACATGTTATATTCTGCGCTGCATACTAGCTCATTATGCTTTTGCTTTGCAGGTTTTTTTTTTTTTTTTTTTGGGGGGAGGCTGGGGGCGGTTTACAACCACTTTAAAGACATCAAAATTAGCACTGCACTACCACATAAAAAAAAAAGTAGGGGCCATCTATTTTTCCCCCCTAATATTTAAAGAGGGAATTACCCTGAAGTGGTTTACTTCCTCTATATTCCCCTGCAAATGAAGCCTGCGACGTCCAGCGATGTCCCCTGTGCAGGCAGCGTCCATCTTCAGCCCCTCTTCCTTCCAGGGTCGCGATCTCCGGCTCTGTGACTGGCCGGAGCCGCATAACGTCACTCCCGCGCATGCGCAGTCACGGCACGATCACAGTGAAGAAAAGGCATGGAGGCCGTTTCTTCACTGCACATGTGCCGAAATGACGTTGGCACATCTAGTACAATGCATATCTCCTGATCCGTGCAGGTTTAGGAGGTTTTCAGGGCACCTACAGGTAAGCCTTATTATAGGCTTACCTGGAGGTTAAAGTGGTTGTCACAGGTTGACAACCACTTTAACCGCTTGCCGACCGCTGGTCGGCAATTGACGGCGACAAAGTGGCTCTGTAACGCAAAACGCCGTCATACGACGGCGGCCGCGATACAGAGCCACTGTGAGCCACTGTGAGCCTCCGGCGGCGCGCGCGCTCACTGTGTTCGGGGGGGGCCAGGGAGCGGGTGCGGCGGCTTCGATTGCCGCCGGCCACCCGCGATGCCCCCCCCGGAGTGAAGGAGCGGAGGTCCGTGTAATGCCTACTACTCTTAAGTAAAAACCCCAAAAATAAAAAAAAATAAAAAATGATCATTACCGCCGCTAGACGCTAAAAATCGCCATGATGCTATAAAGTCGCCTGTACTGCCTTGTAAAACTGTGAAAAAACCCTGGTAACCGTAAATATGTCGCTAGTCACGATATTTTTACGTGACTAATGACACATTTACGGTAACCGTCACTTCCCCAATTGGACGTCCCCCGCGCGATTCCCAATTGATACAAGGGACCCGCACAAGATTGACATACCCCCGAACGGATAGACCCCTTCCCTTCACCAGTGTCGGAAGTGCATGTCCTTCCGACACTAGTGTCGGGAAGGGGGAGTGTGTCTCGCCTCCAGGCACAAATGAATGTGCCTGGAGGCGAGGAAGTGAGGCCCCCCCCGTAGCGCCCACCGGCCGCCGTTAGCTTCGGCGGCGTGGGCGAGGGACCGGGGGGGGCTTGTGTCACTCGCGCGCGCGGCGGCCTCCGAGTGTCACCGAGTGTCACCGAGACATAGCGCCGGCGGCAGCATACTGCCGCAAAACGCAATGTCTCGGTGAAACAGCGGCAGTTAACGGCTGGTCGCCAGCCGTTCGCCAATTTCACCAACAGTTGGACACTGTTGGTGAAATTGGAGGTCCATTCGGATATTATTCCGAATGGACATCCACGGGACTTTTGGAGGATTTGGACGTGCCTAGTCCTCTATACGTAACATGATCTACACGGTTGCAGTAAAGCCGTGTACACGTCACTTCTTTGCCGGAGGTACGGAAAAGAAGTG
>BLSH010438581.1:1299936-1315889 GCA_018402905.1 Glandirana rugosa | reverse complement strand
CCTCGTGGTAAAGAGGGTGACGGTGGATGCTACCCCGTGTTAAAGAGGGTGACGGTGGATGCTACCCCGTGATAAGGAGGGTGACAGTGGTTGTAACCCCGTGATAAGGAAGGTGTCGGTAACTGCTACCCCGTGATAAGAGGGGGGGGGGGGGGTACGACTTTTACGTTACAAATGGGGGGTCAGTGGGGGGTAAACATTGCATTTTCAGCATGGGGGGGGGGGGGGAGAATAGTGCCCCATCGTCAATGGCTGTGGAAGGAATAGTGCCCCAATGTTGGTGACAGTGGGAGGAATAGTGCCCCATCGTAGGTGGCAGTGGGAGAAATTGTGCCCCATCGTAGGTGGCAGTGGGAGAAATGGTGCTCCATCATAGGTGGCAGTGGGAGGAATAGTGCCCCATCATTGCTGGCAGTGGGAGGAATAGTACCCCATCGTTGGTGGCAGTGGGAGGAATAGTGGTACCCCATCTTTGCTGTCAGTGGGAGGAATAGTACCCCCATCGTTAGTGGCAGTGGGAGGAATAGTGCCCCATCGTTGGCAGAAGTGAGAGGAATGGTGCCTCGCTGTTGGTGGCAGTGGGAAGAATGGTGCCCCAACATTGGTGGCACTGGGAGGAATGGTGCCCCATCGTTGCTGTCAGTGGGAGAAATAGTACCCCGTTGTTGGTGTCAGTGGGGCAAATAGTGCCTTATTGTTGGTGGCAGTGGGAGGAATACTACCCCATCATTGGTGGCAGTATGAGGAATAGTACCCCATTGTTGGTGGCAGTGGCAGGAATAGTACCCCATCATTGGTGGCAGTGGCAGGAATAGTACTTGGTGGCAGTGGCAGGAATAGTACCCCCATCGTTAGTGGCAGTGGGAGGAATAGTGCCCCATCTTTGTTGGCAGTGGGAGGAATAGTGCCCCATCGTTGGCAGAAGTGGGAGGAATGGTGCCTCACTGTTGGTGGCAGTGGGAAAAATGGTGCCCCAACATTGGTGGCACTGGGAGGAATGGTGCCCCATCGTTGCTGTCAGTGGGAGAAATAGTACCCCGTTGTTGGGGTCAGTGGGAGGAATACTACCCCATCATTGGTGGCAGTATGAGGAATAGTACCCCATTGTTGGTGGCAGTGGCAGGAATAGTACCCCATCATTAGTGGCAGTATGAGGAATAGTACCCCATCGTTGGTGGCATTGGGAGGAATACTACCCCATCATTGGTGGCAGTATGAGGAATAGTACCCCATTGTTGGTGGCAGTGGCAGGAATAGTACCCCATCATTGGTGGCAGTGGCAGGAATAGTACCCCCATCGTTAGTGGCAGTGGGAGGAATAGTGCCCCATCTTTGTTGGCAGTGGGAGGAATAGTGCCCCATCGTTGGCAGAAGTGGGGGGAATGGTGCCTCACTGTTGGTGGCAGTGGGAAGAATGGTGCCCCAACATTGGTGGCACTGGGAGGAATGGTGCCCCATCGTTGCTGTCAGTGGGAGAAATAGTACCCCGTTGTTGGTGTCAGTGGGGCAAATAGTGCCTTATTGTTGGTGGCAGTAATACTACCCCATCATTGGTGGCAGTATGAGGAATAGTACCCCATTGTTGGTGGCAGTGGCAGGAATAGTACCCCATCATTGGTGGCAGTGGGAGGAATACTACCCCATCATTGGTGGCAGTATGAGGAATAGTACCCCATTGTTGGTGGCAGTATGAGGAATAGTACCACATCATTGGTGGCAGGAATAGTACCCCATCGTTGGTGGCAGTGGCAGGAATAGTACCCCATCGTTGGTGGCAGTGGGAGGAATAGTACCCCATCGTTGGTGGCAGTGGGAGGAATAGTGCCCGGTTGATGTCAGTGGGAGGAATAGTGCCCGGTTGATGTCAGTGGGAGGAATAGTGCCCGGTTGATGTCAGTGGGAGGAATAGTACTCCATTGTTGGTGTCAGTGGGAGGAATAGTGCCCTGTTGATGTCAGTAACAGGAATTATACCCCATGGTTGAGGAAGTGTGCCCCAAGGGCCGGGTAAAGGCAAGCAAAATACCACAGTTTGGAGACTGCTGCATTAGGGGATCTGGACAATTTAGGTTCAGACGAGGTCACTAATGTTTAGCTGCCCCCAGATCTATGTGAACCATACAGTACGTATGATTCATGACCAGCCTCACACACTGCCAGCCTGCGTTGCCATGAGTCATAATACAAGCATTCCAGAAATGGAAGGGTTAAAACCAGTTTGACTTGTGGTTCCTTGAGATCAGATTGATGTGACTTGGCAGTGCTGGTGGAAGGATGAATTAAAAGACAGATGGGAAGATCTTGTCCCTTTACAGGTTACAGATGCAAAGCCTAACACGCCAATCCTTTTCTAAAACGTGAGCCAAACATAAGATTGCCTTAGAATTATCAGTGAAATAGACTTTTAAAAAGTCTTTCTCTTAGCAATACCCAACATGTGCTAGTGTAAAGGTATAATACAAATAGGTACCGCAGGATAGGAAGGTCACCACTTAGGGTGCAGAGGTCATTCAAGGGCTGCGCTCACACTTTTATTTCCTGCAGTGTTTTTTGCTCGTTGCTCTTTGCCAATTCTCCTTTCGAGTGCAACTTAACAAGCACTTCTCCTCCACATTGGGTGAAAGCTGCTCACCTTGCAACATTGCTAGAAAGCTGCAGAGTGCTGCATTGACTGACCTGATGCTGTGCAGTAAAAGGAGGGGTCAATTGTAGAATGGCAGGGCCCTTGATGAAGCAGATCAGTGCTGCATTTCAGGAGATATGAGCCTGATGACGGTGAGGAGGAGTCATTGCAGGAGTAGCACGAATGCCTGTGCTGCAGTCCACGCTGCTTATGCTGCAATGGCATACGGGACAGCCAGGGAGATATAGAAAGGAGCTACTTCATCAAGGCATGGTCAGCAATACTGATCCTTGTATATCTGAGCGTGGGGAAATCCTACAGAGCAAATCTCCAGATGTCTCCCTTCCCCTCCCCAAGTGACAGGCAGGGCAGACAAGCCTGGACAAGCCCAGGCATATCACGGAAATCCCCTTTGCTAATTTTCCCGGGCATGGGACAGGACTGCTGCATTGACCAACACACAAAGTCACCTTGCTCTCCTATTTGCTGTGCAACCTGGGATGATGAAGTGGGGCACTGCAGATGCCACTGTCCTATCCATCCTGCAAAGTGTGTTGACTTTCCCTTGCCTGCAGCTGTTTTTGTAAACCGTAGGAGAAAACGAGAGGTCACACTCAGAGGGACGCGGTAATGAAAGTTGAGGTGCCGGTATTAAAGCATGGGATGTCTGACATTTTCCTCCATTGATGTAAAAGGGGAAAGTTTGAGGCTGTCAAGTCACATCACATTCTATAATTAATATTGCAGTAGAAAGTGTGGCTGGAGGTGTCATAGAGCTAAAATCCGGAGTATGAGAACGAAGTCTATGGTTATTTTTATCCTAAAAGGCCAATTTAGTCTCTGAGGACCACACTGCATCTCTGTGATGCTGCACCTGCTTGGAGTAGAAATATCAGGTGAGCGTCACCTCCTTCTACCTATCAGCAATTCCTGTAATACAAAAGTACTGCAAGCCTTGTTATATCAGAACAGAAATTACCCCAAAAACATACGTTGATAATTTTCCTTCCTCTTGCTCTTAAAAAAAAAAAAAAAATGACCCCTATGGAGCTAAAAAGTGGTTGACCTTTGTCACCCAAGCTTTCACATCAACAGCAGACACAAATCTCTATCTCCCTGATCAATTAAAATCTAATTCTATCATTATAAATATTATTACATATATATCTGTACCATGAATTCCAGTTTGCAGACTACTTACACCAGCAGTGTAAAAACATTAAAGTGGATTTTTTGTCACATTAAAAAAAAAGTTTCAAACATACATACATCTGTTTTTTTTTTTTGTTGTGAAAAAATATTTTACGCATGCATGTTTGTATATATGCTGGATGTTTAAAAACGTATTTACTCGATATTCATTCATTTGATATTAATCACACATAATCCTGCAAGGTTCACAGTAACAGTGTAAATTTACATACAATTGCAATTTTTAATTTTATTGTCTAGACCACCTGCTTCCACATCCAGTCAGATTATTACATTTCATAGGGTTCCACATTTGAGTATTTTTTTTTTTTGGTTCCTGGAACAGTTTCAGATATGGCACTTAGGGCCCCAGAGCAGTGGTGTATCAATAGTGCGGACCTATAATCTAAAGAGCTTGCACTTCGATGGTATGAAATACACTTTCTCAGAGGTGCAGGCAACCTAAGGGGTGCTTCTTGCTTGTCATATTGAACATAACATTTATGTATTATATAAATATAATTAACTAAAACATAGACAGTTTATTACATGTAATGATGATAATAATAATAGTAATAATATTATTATTATTAATAATAATAATAATAATAAATCATGCATTTCTTAAAATTTAAAAATACAGAGTCTGCCAGTAAATGTGACAACTTTTAAAGGTACTTTAGACAGAGTGACATTTACCGGGAGCACTGCAACATCTGATGTTAGAAAAGAATACATGATATCTGCATGGTTTTAAAAAAATAACAATATTTTTACACTAACAAAAATGCTTGTTTTGTCCAGTCTATCCTTGTAGTGTACAGTAAATGTAATTATTGGAACTATAGATATGGCCTCTGCATGCCACACAGAATCTATAGCTCCTTTTACTGCCCTATAACATTATCTGCATTCTGTCCCCATACAGACTTCTCACACTTGCTGCATTATGTACCCTGCACCATGCGCGTTGTACGGACAACTTTGTGCGCAATACACTCTCATCAATTTCCAATATATAGCACACATTAAATCTAACCAATAATACTTTCATCATCTCCATGTGATTCAGCAACTATCTAATATTAGTAAATAGAAAAAATCCACCATTCCTTGAAAAAGTCACACCAATAATCTAACAGTAAAAAAAAACAAAAACAAAAAAAAAAAAAACACAAACATACAAAAAATATACAAATAAAATTACATTTTCAAAAGATGCTACCAACTCCCATTTTTCTTTTCTGTCTTTTTTTTTCTGCAGCAATGGATTTATGACTATAATGAAATAATAGCTAACAAGTCCCATAGGTAGAATAAAGCAGAGAGTGTGGAAGTATTGTAGAGACAGGCGTACAGGTCTATAGCTCTAAGGGGAAGATTGAGGATGCAGTTTAGTAATGACACCGGGATGCAGAAAGCTGACTGCAGTATGACACAGGAAGGTCCAGCAGCGCAGCTCCTGCAGCCCAAGGGGGTGAAGGCAAGCATAAAAAAAAAAGCTAAGCAGAGGCATGCATGAGGTCAAGCTGCACCGGTAAGAGCAGTGCTGCCTATGACTTACGTGCAGTCTGTGGGCACAGGCCGGAGATGTGGGCATGAGTGAGGCTGGCACAATGTGACTTCCTTATCCCAGCAGTGAAAGTTGAGTGCTGCAGTGCCTTGTCACAGCAGAATGACATTGTTAAAAGGGATCTCTGGCAGCTTAAACTGCACAGCTCAGCACCCTCTCCCCTTGTCGCAAGCAGAGTCTGCATCAGATCCGCATGCTAGCATGTGATGGGACTTTTAAAGGGGAAGCCAACCTCCAGTGGGAGGGTTGGAGAAGGGGGAAAGATACAAGGATGCAAGAGGCTTTGTACTGAGTCTTTATTCACAAGGTCAAAGGGTGATGGTGGGGAGGGGGTGGAAAAATCACCTGGATCTGTACTACTCTGATAGGACACTAGTAAGGAGGGGGGACAGATCTGGACAGTGAATAGCTGCAGTTGTAATTGAGCACTGCTTGTGATTAAGTTCACTTTAATAGCGTGCACTGGGCTCTGGGAACATTACTGCTCCAGCAGGCAAGGGGTTAAATACAAAGTGTATTCTCAGCTAATAAGAGAGGTGCAGCAGCAATGCAGGCTGGCAGAGGATGGACATGATGTAAGATGTGTGCATTAACTGCTTCATTGCTGGTCACTCCTGCAGGACAGTAATTACAGGGATCTGCACAAATAACCTTTTTTTTATGAATTACATCATCTACACAATGAACTACACAGGCTGTGCAAACCGTGTGCAAAGTACAATTTATTTATGTATTATTTATTTCAGGTACTTATATAGCGCCGTCAATTTACGCAGCGCTTTACATATACATTGTACATTCGCATCAGTCCCTGCCCTCAGGAGCTTACAATCTAAGGGTCCTAATGGCAGGAATACATGATAAGAGTATCGGACGAAAATTTCCGAAAATAACCGTTAATGCCCAGCAAGTAATACCCGATATCGATATCGATATCATGAACCGAAATGATATGAAACGATTGAAAAAATGGAAAATTTGTGTCGTATCGTTTGCAAGCAAACAATATTCTATGTGTTGGTGTGAAGGTCGGCAGTAAATAATCTCTTGAACATATCACGCATGAGGGGAATGTTGTTTGTCAACCACCAACCGTTCGGCGGTCATCCGATTTTCCACCTGTGTATTTCTGCAACGTTTTCCACCACAGACCGATGTTTCGTTGGTCGAGCGATCAGCCGATTTTCTAACTGTGTATTCCTGCTATAACTCACATTCATACATATATATACTAGGGACAATTTAGACAGGATCCAATTAACCGACCAGCATGGCTTTGGAGTGTGGGAGGAAACCGGAGTACCCAGAGGAAACCCACGCAGGCACAGGGAGAACATGCAAACTCCAGGCAGGTAGTGTCGTGGTTGGGATTCAAATCAGCGACCCTTTTGCTACTAGGCGAAAGTGCTAACCACTACACCACTATGTCACCCTAATAATAACCCAGAGCAAACAATTAGAATTAGACCAGACCGTTCTTAAAATATTAATAACCACACTGAGCCTGTACTGCCAGAAGCAAGGACGTTATCATTGCTGATTACCTAAAAATGCTGGTTGCCTGGCTGCCTCTGGCTTCACTACGCTAGGACAAGCATGCAGATCAAGAAAATCAAACTTGGGGAAAAAGTCAAAGTTTCTAAATTGCTTCGCTGTTCTGGGACAGTGGCTCATAAAATGATGAAGCCACCAGATAGGCATGACAGCCAGGGATGTAGAAGTTTTTTTCTCTGCCCCTGATTCCTTCTGTATTGAATTGTATTGTAACTGTATTGTCTGCCATCATGTTATAAAGCACTGTGCAAACTGTGGGCGCTATATAAATCCTGTATAAAAATAATAATAAGTAGAGAAGAGCAAAGCAAAGGCATAATGAGCTAGTATGCAGCGCATACTAGCTCATTAGGAAATACTTACCTTGGAACAAAGCTGTTGCAGTGGTCTCGGCACACCGCTGTGACTGGCGACATGCTTTTTCCGGGTCTGCTACTCCGTCCTGCGGGCTGCAGCGCTGTGATTGGCGGAGCTGCGCTGACTTCACTCCCGTGAATGCGCACGGGAGCCGTCATTTATGGCAGGTCAACAGAAGAAATGGCACCCTGGGCTAACCCAGGTGCCGATTCTTCAGTGCGCATGTGCCGATGACGTCGGCACATACAGATACAGGAAATATCTCCTAAACCGTACAACTTATTGTAGGCTTACCTGTAGTTTAAAGTGGTTGTCATGAGTTGACAACCACTTTAATTGCAATGGGTTTTTGGAAAGGTGCAGGGACTTTTTATACACAGCACAGTACGTTTAAAGCGGTAGTAAACCCATCCATTTAACAGTTTAAGAAACAGTTACATTTCCGGAACGTGCCGGAAATGTAACACTCCCATTGGTTGTGCTCTAAACCAAACTGTCAAACCATCCAATGGCTGGTGTCATAGCTGATCACGTGTGCAGCATCATGGCAGTTGTAGATCAAACAGAGGCCAAGATGGCAGCTTCCTTGGCTGAAAATGATAGGAAGGTTTACTACCACTTTAAACTTCAATGGAATCAAATAAAAAAACACATATACATGCATTTTTTATGTGTTTTTACTGCGTTCTCCTGCACGACAACAAAAACTTTCTCCTAACAACATCAACACATAGCTTGCCATTGACCAAAAAAAAAAGGCAAAACACATAAGAACGCATCAAAAACATGCATAAAAAAACGCGAAACATGCCGGAAAAACGCATCAACCGCACATGAATACATGTGAACCTAGTTTATGTTATGCAAATGTTGCTGGATGTCATTCAGATTAGAGGCTCCATGAACAAAATCACAGCATAAAAAATTCTGGTAAAAAGCTTTTTACTGTATAGTAGGGTTTTAACAGCCTTTTAGGAGCGTTTAGGAGCATTAGCATTTTATTGGCATTTTTGCAGTAAAAGGAAAAGAAAAAGCTCAAAGAACTCTATTAGCAGCGTTTAGGAGCGTTTCTGCTGGAAACGCTACAAAAACATTTTTTTTCTGTTCCTAGATGCTAAAGCTCAAAATGGTAAGGCCTCATACACATGGACATTTCTTAAAAAATAAACAAAACGTCGGGCCCGACGTTAAGGAAAAAAAATCAGCGTTTTTCGGCGTTATGCATCGGCGTTAGTGAGCGTCGGCGTCAATAGGCATTTTTTTAAAAAAATCATCCCTCTGCTATTTTTCAACCTAAAAACGTCGGCGTCAAAAAACACCAGTTAACGCCGGTACAATATTAGTTGGCGTTAGTTGGCGTTTTGCGGCGTTGGCGTCAAAAAATGCCAAAACGTTACAGCCTCAGAACGAGCTGGCCGTGGGTTCTAGTTTCAGTTCACTAATGCCGATGCCATCTACAGCTCAAAAACGTTGGCGTTTTTATGGGGCCATTGACTAACATGGAGAGCTGCAAAAAACGCCAGAAAACGCCGGCGTCAAAAAACGTCCGTGTGTATGAGGCCTTATAGCCTAAACTAGTGTGCATGGACACACATGATAACACTAATTAGCTTCTAGGAGCAAAAAAAACGCTAATAACGGCTTCTAGGAGCTTTAAAAAACGCTAGTGTGCATGGAGCCTGAAAGCACCGATGTGTAAGTGACAAATCGCGGAACTCGCATTTGAGATGCCAATCATTTGAATGACACCTCAAATTACGGTGCGGGTATGCCGCAATTGCCGCACGATAAAACGTGTTGCAATTGTGGCAATCCACATCGTGGGAAGCAGGTCGCCCAAAAAAGTTCAGGAGCTACTTTTGGCGACATGCTTCCCGCGATGCGAGTTCCACAATTTGTCATTCATACATCTGCGCTTTCAAATCGAGGGCAGATTTGCAGCAAATTCAAAACGCTGTCGTGTGAATGCAGCCTTGAAGATCAGTCAAGCAGTAGCAGGCTCCCTATTCTTACATTTCGCACTTCATGAGAATCAGCAGGTCCATGATACCAAATCACATTCATATTTTGAAAAAAATATATATATATATACTATATGTATAAAACATTTACTGTATATATAGTCTATAAAACTGCTTTTCCAATGTCACATAATGCCTAGACAGCATAGATCAGGTGGCTACCAATGAGCATTGTGTAAGTACTACATCTTTAGACACTGCAGAGCATCTATTGTTTTCATTAAGACCATACACTACACAATCTGACTGCACAATCTCCTTTAAAGGGGCCTGCAAAGCTGGCCATACATGGGTCAGTTTTATTTTGTTTAACCTGTGGGTCGAACGAAAAAAACTGGCCCGATCTCCCCAATCACAAATTTGAGGTGGATGGGGGAATCCTCCCTGTTGTACTATTGTATTCTGACAGCAGAGAGACTCCCCCAATCTAAGAATACATAGATCAGGGTTGCTAGCAGCACTGATCGTGCGGCTAAAATCCAACAGGGTAGTTGAAAAGAAGACGATCGGTAGATTGACTTCTGTTCAACCACAGTAGCCTTAACCACTTCAGCCCCGGAAGGATTTCCCACTTTAGGACCAGAGCACTTTTTGCGATTTGGCACTGCGTCGCTTTAACTGACAATTGCGCGGTCGTGCGACGTTGTACCCAAACGAAATTTGCGTCCTTTTTTCCCACAAATAGAGCTTTCTTTTGGTGGTATGTGATCACCTCTGCGTCATTTCTGATTGTCGCTATAAACAAAAGAAGAGTGACAATTTTGCAAAAAAAAAACAAATTTCTTCATTTTTTTCCATCGGTTTTGGCTGATTTATATTCTTCCTCATATAGGTAAAAAAAAAAAATCGCAATCGGCGTTTATTGTTTGGTTGCGCAAAAGTTGCCGTGTTTACGGACAATGAGAATTCATTTCTGGGGTTTTTATTTTTTAGCGGTACTGCGATATTGCAGCGGACATGTCGGACCATTTTGACACATTTTTGGGACCATTGGCATTTATCGAGCGATCAGTGCTATATCAATGCACTGTGTAAATGCCATTGGCAGTGAAGGGGTTAACCTGCAGGGGCGCTCTAAGGGTTAACTGTGTTCTAAATGTGTGTGGGCTGCCCTGGCTGGGGAAAGGGTTGATCACGGCTTCCATATACAGGAAGCCTGTGATCACCGCCCTTCCCCCTCTATGAGAACGGAGATCCGTGTTTACATACACGGACTTCCGTTCTCTCACTGCGGGGGGGCAATTGGGGGTAGCTGGCAGCGATCGAGTCCGCCCTACCCGCTCCCTGGACACAGTGAGCGCTCACAGCACTAGTTATAGCAGCCGCCATCATATGACGGCGGTTTGCGATAATGAGCCACTCTGTCGCCGTCAGACTGCGGTCGGCGGTCAGCAAGTGGTTAAATAGAATGAAATTTAAATGGTGAATTGGTGCTGAATTGGATGAATTTTGATCCATGCACAGCCAGCTTTAGGGCTCATGCACATTGCAGCTCAAAGGAGCTCAAAGAAGCGGCTCCTGCAGGCTTTTGAGCTCTAATTTTTTATGTCTGGAAACTCTCCTCCATGTTAGTCAATGGGTCCATGCACACATTGGCTTTTTCAGGGGTTTTCAGGCATATGCTCTCACAGGCAGAAAGACCCCCCACCGAACTCACGTTTTTGAGAGGAGCTAGTGCCCCAAAGAGCTTAAAGTGGAGTTCCACCCAAAAAGGGAACTTCCGCTTTAAGCACTCCTCGCCCCCTTACATGCCACATTTGGCATGTAATTTTTTTTTTGGGGGGGGGGGGTGCGTGCCCAGTTTTCAGAGGGACTTCCTGTCCCTCTTCCACCTTCCACTTCTGGGCCGCCTAGGCGACTCCTCCTCTCCTCCTAGGCGGCCCCTCCCTCCTGGCAATCTTCTGGGACAAGTCACAGGTCCCAGAAGATTGCTGGCCACTAGGAACGCGCAGCGCGACTCGTGCATGCGCAGTGCGTGCCCGGCCGTGAAGCCACGGCCGGTGCCCACACTTGCAATGACGGTGCCGCGGGGAGGAGGGGGAGATGAATGAGGTTTTGGGCGCAGCCATTGCTGGACCGGGAGACAGGTAAAGTACTGTTCATTAAAAGTCAGCAGCTACACTTTTTGTAGCTGCTGATTTTTAACAAACCAAAAAATGAGTGGAACTCCACTTTAAAATAGCTCAAGAAACCTCATAGAAGCTCGGAAACGTGTACAAACATTTGTTCCAGCATTATGTTTTGTTTATACAGTGGCTAAGAAAATACTATCTAGGAGGGTTTGTGGAAAAAACACACTTATGCTCAAAAAAGCTCAAAGGAGCTTGAAGAAGCTCAATAACAATGTGCACAGGGGCACACAAAGTACAAGCTTCTTCAAGCTGAAATAAAAGCTCAAATGCCTCTAAAGGAAGCTTTTTTTTTTAGCTGCAGTGTGCATGAGCCCTAAGTGTCTGCCTGGATTGAGACAAATGGAATGATTTTTTTTAGATCTCTCTATATATTACAAGTTTTTTTTTTATTATTGGAGTCTGAAGGAGATTGTATAGTGTATATCCAGCTTAAAGGAGAAGTACAGGCAAGCTTTTTTGGCTGTACTTCCTATATGGATCACCAGAGTACTGTTCCTTCTGCACTCCTGTGACCCATTTTCAGCCAATAGTGGGCTAAAGTCCGCTGACGGCTGATGTCACTCAACAGACTTTAATGTCGGTACCCACCCAGTATCTTGGACCGGTACCTGGCTCAGCGTACCACTGAGAGCCTGAGCGAGCCCCTCCCGCCCCCTCCACAACCAGCGCTCCAGTGAGCACTGGAGGGGAGAGCAGATAGCCGCTGACTGACAGTCAATGCTCTCTGCTCAGAGTGAAGGGAGAGAACTGAACGATCCTCCACCCTAAACTCACTCCTCCATGTCTTTATGGACCTTGCTTTGTGCACTGGTCCAAATCATTTGATTGAGGGGGGTTTATGGTGTGGGGTTATTTTAAAGGGGTTAGGCTTGGCCCCTTAGTTCCAGTGAAGGGAACTCTTAAGGCGTCAGCATACCAAGACATTTTGGACAATTTCATGCTCCCAACTTTGTGGGAACAGTTTGGGGATGTCCCCTTCCTGTTCCAACATGACTGAGCGCCAGTGCAAAAAGCAAGGTCCATAAAGACACAGATGAACGAGTTTGGGTGGAGGAACTTAACTGGCCTGCACAGAGTCCTGACCTCAATCTGACAGAACACCTTTGGGATGAATTAGAGAGGAGACTGCAAGCCAGGCCTTCTCGTCCAACATCAGTGCCTAACCTCACAAATACACTTCTGGAAGAATGGTCCAACACTCCCATAGACACTCCTAAACCTTGTGGACAGCCTTCCCAGAAGTGTTGAAGCTGTTATAGCTGCAAAGGGTGGGCCAACTTAATATTGAACCCTACGGACTAATACTGGCCATACACTATACGAAAAATCAGCCGAACGAGTTTTCGAAAAAGAAACACACGATCGTGAGAACAAACTATTTTGCCATCATGCAATGACCGAAATTTGAATGATAAACCGTTCAACTGACACAAATGAATAGTTTTTTTGCTCATTTTGTCACATAAGCTTAGTGCCAACTGTTCGAGCGAGAAACACATTAATCTTTCAATTTATCGTCCATTTGGCCAAAGTTTTCTAAACCTATCCTTCGCTTTATCGGCTCAAAAATGGCACAACCAATTATCGATGTGTGCCCATTAACTGGACGATAAACTAACAAACTATTCAAATGACAGATTTTCGAATGATTTTTCATCTAGTGTATGGCCAGCATTAGACTGGGATGCCATTAAAGTTCATGTGCGTGTAAAGGCAGGTGTCCCAATACTTTTGACAATATAGTATAAATATGTATATACAAATACAATATCTCACAAAAGTGAGTACACCCCTCACATTTTTGTAACTATTTTGTTATATCTTTTCATGTGACAACACTGAAGAAATGACACTTTGCTACAATGTAAAGTAGTGAGTGTACAGCTTGTATAACAGTGTACATTTTCTGTCCCCTCAAAATAACTCAACACACAGCCATTAAGGTCTAAACCGCTGGCAACAAAAGTGAGTACACAAAGCAACAAAAGTGAGTACACCCCTAAGTGAAAATGTCCAAATTGGGCCCAAAGTGTCAATATTTTGTGTGGCCACCATTATTTTCTAGCAGTGCCTTAACCCTCTGGGGCATGGAGTTCACCAGAGCTTCACAGGTTGCCACTGGAGTCCTCTTCCACTTCTCCATGACGGCATCACGGAGCTGGTGGATGTTAGAGACCTTGCGCTCCTCCATCTTCCATTTGAAGATGCCCCACAGATGCTCAATAGGGTTTAGGTCTGGAGACATGCTTGGCCAGTCCATCACCTTTACCCTCAGCTTCTTTAGCAAGGCAGTGGTCGTCTTGGAGGTGTGCTTGGGGTCCTTATTATGTTGGAATACTGCCCTGTGGCCCAGTCTCCGAAGGGAGGGGATAATGCTCTGCTTCAGTATGTCACAGTACATGTTGGCATTCATGGTTCCCTCAATGAACTGTAGCTCCCCTGTGCCGGCAACACTCATGCAGCCGCAGACCATGACATTCTCACCACCATGCTTGACTGTAGGTAAGACAAACTTGTCTTTGTACTCCTCACCTGGTTGCCATCACACACGCTTGGCACCATCTGAACCAAATAAGTTTATCTTGGTCTCATCAGACCACAGGACATGGTTCCAGGAATCCATGTCCTTAGTCTGCTTGTCTTCAGCAAACTGTTTGTGGGCTTTCTTGTGCATCATCTTTAGAAGAGGCTTCCTTCTGGGATGACGACCATGCAGACCAATTTGATGCAGTGTGGGGCGTATGGTCTGAGCACTGACAGGCTGACCCCCCACCCCTTCAACCTTTGCAGCAATGCTGGCAGCGCTTATACGTCTATTTCCCAAAGACAACCTCTGGATATGATGCTGAGCACATGCATTCAAATTTTTAGGTCGACCATGGTGAGGCCTGTTCTGAGTGGAATCTGTCCTGTTAAACCGCTGTATGGTCTTGGCCACCGTGCTGCAGCTCAGAGTCTTGGCAAACTTCTCATAGCCTAGGCCATCTTTATGTAGAGCAACAATTCTTTTTTTCAGATCTTCAGAGAGTTCTTTGCCATGAGGTGCCATGTTGAACTTCCAGTAACCAGTACGAGTGTGAGCGATAACACCAAATACAACACACCTGTTCCCCATTCACACCTGAGACCTTGTAACACTAACAAGTCACATGCCACGGGGGGAGGAAAATGGCTAATTGGGCCCAATTGGGACATTTTCACATAGGGGTGTACTCACTTTTGTTGCCAGCGGTTTAGAAATGAATGGCTGTGTGTTGAGTTATTTTGAGGAGACAGCAAATTTACACTGTTATACAAGCGGTACAGTCTCTACTTTACATTGTAGCAAAATATTTACAAAAATGTGAGGGGTGTACTCACTTTTGTGAGATACTGTATATATATATATATATATATATATATATACACATACACACACACACATACACACGCATGTGTCTTTGAGCTTTGGGGTGGACACCCTAATGTGAAAGGCATAGGTGTGAGCATAGGCCGGGTGTGTCTGGGCACATCCTAATCACCAGGGTTGCCAACTGTAGCAAGGGCTGGCTGCAGTTGTCTAAGCTGCCCACAGCCAGCATATTCTCCACCGTCCGCCCCACACACACGGAAGAGGAGAGAGGGCTCGATCTGTTCATGTTCCCATCCCTAGCCCTCTGTGTCTGCTCGCTCACACTGCATTCCAGGGTGTGCATTGCCTCAGAAAAGAGATGTGTGGGTGGGAAATGTGAAGCCCAGCAGTCATCACAGACATCCTGGATGAAAGGCGCCGATGCCTGAGCCTCCATCCTCGGTTCATGTGCATGTAAAGGCAGGCGTCCCAATACTTTTGGCAATATAGTGTCTTTTCATGAATAAAATTTTTGTTGCTTTCCAGCTTCCTTGTGTGACTAAAGCCTCTCATAGATCTCGTAATCTCTGACTAGCAGCACAATTGTGATTAGTATCTAGATGTCCTGGAAGCCGCACATCTAGGTAAGACCCACTATATGATGGTAAATGGCAGCCTCAGCCTGGATCCTCGCCAGGCCATGTCCCCAATGCGTTTCACTCCACCCTACCGGAGCTTACTCATGGGGATAGAGTCTCCAGGTGGAAGCGGGCGGTTAAATGCATCATCGACTGCCATTCAGTGGGGGAAAAAAAGGGATTTTATTAAAACTTACCGTAAAATCCTTTTCTCCGAGTTCACTGACAGACGCAGCTTCTTCATTAACTTCATGGGGTTTTATGTTCGTCCAACTAGGAGTTAACTAGGCAGGGAAAAGATCAGCTGGCCCCTCCCTTGGGGGCCGTCCTCTCTTCCTACATCAAACCCCCTCACAGCATAGCTCTCCAGTTCGTACACAAGCCGTACCAAATCAGAGCTCAGAGGGGTGGGTGCTGCGTCTGTCAGTGAACTCGGAGAAAAGGATTTTACGGTAAGTTTTAATAAAATCCCTTTTTCTCCTTACGTTCACTGACAGACGCAGCTTCTTCATTAACTTCATGGGGACGTCCCCA
>BLSH010438581.1:1254087-1273751 GCA_018402905.1 Glandirana rugosa | reverse complement strand
AAGTTTACAAGTAATTAGGAGAATTTTTCACCAGATCAACAAGAGGGGTGTATAAAGTCCGGTGTTCCTGTCCAATTTTCTATCGACTGGGTAGATCACACCGTACATTATGTAAACAGTTAAGACTTTGAAACGGGTAATAGTAAAACCACCAATGATGGGGCACTATTCCTCCCATATGAATGTTATTTTAAATGGTTTTTGTACTCGTAGAACTAGGCCAGAGAGTAGACAGTGTTTGTTTGAAGGTTTTAATTTGAGCTGTACCTTGTGTCCTTCACTAAGGTCAGTACTTTGCAAAATGTCCGCCACAGCCTTGGGCCGTGCCTATCCCTGGTGACAAGAGGAGGAAGGTAGAGCGTTTTCAAAATGATAATGGGCAAAGTTTCAGAATTGACAAATGTATTACATGCCACACTAGATGGGTCAGCTATCTTTTAACCTGTCCTTGTGGCCTGAAATATGTGGGGAGAACAACTAGACCACTTTTTAAGAGGATTAATGAACATTTGAATACTATCAAAAAAGGGTGCACCAAACATAATGTTTCTAGACATTTTATGCAGATGCACAATAGGGATCTTCCAGGACTTACATTTATTGGTATTGATAGAGTGTTTAAACGCTGGAGAGGGAATGATCTGGTTAAGCAGGTCTCCCAGAATGAAACCTGGTGGACATATAGGATGGGGTTCTTGTATCCATCAGGTTTAAATATAGATATAGACTTGAATTGTTGTATATCCAGTTATTAACAGTCTAAAACCTTGGGGTGTCAATCATTTTAATTTATTTCTCTTCCGAATGTAGTGATCCGTTTGATCTTTGGGAAACTTCATCTTTAGGGCTTCACCAGGACAAATCTACTTATGTCTCCAGACCATTGGGTTTCCTTTAAATATTGATGTAGTTGAAAATAATTTCAATATATTAATTGTCCACCAGAGGAGAGTAGAGAACTCCCAAATATTATATTATTCAGTCTTAATGTTAAGCTTTATGAAATTTTTTAAACAAAGGTGTTATGTAAACATAATTATTACCTTTTTGGGACCTTTGTGATGTGTTTTAAATGAATGCGGTGGGTCATTATATTAAATCATGTGTATAGTTTAGGAGGACTTTTACTGTGATGTTTTATCAAGTGACTATTGTAAAGCGGTACACCAAGATGTACAGCACAACTTTAAATTTGCTTACATTTGATTATATTTTGTGCTAATGGACCTTTTTACATGATAAATCATTTCCTAATACCCCCAGCCAATCATGGGTGACTAAGGGATATAAAGGACTACAACAAAATGGCAGCTGATGAGCTTCCTGATGACATATCACTACATGAAATGCATTGAGGCCACACCTGCCCTTGTCTGATGTCATGTCCTGTTTGTTGATCCCGAGTCTGGGATCAGTGTAACGCATAATTTGAGCTGTACTTGCGGGTGCTGGCTCCCAGCACCTTAAAAACTTGAGTGTTACTTGCTCTGTTTTGATCAAAACTTTTATGCATAAAGCTTGTTGCGCAATGATCGTTTGTTTATTCTTCACAAGCGATCTCTGATATCCCTGAGGGAAACATTGATTTTCATTGGCATTCGTTTCTATACATCCACCGCTGGCTGGAGATGGTGGATTGCTGTTTAGGGCGTATATGATTTCATTTTTTGGTGAGTTTGCACCCCTTAAACATGTTTTGTGGTGGATCATGATCTGGAGATAATACCTTTTTTGGATGCACTTGGTATTGAGCACGGTGGATGGACTGTTTTGTTGAAATATATTCATCCTCTATTGACTTTTTAAAAATATATTCCTTATATTGGACTTTACACATATATAACATATATATATATACATATTCTTTCGCAAATCTATTTTTCATCAATTGTTTATTATCAACTATATTATGGTATTTATTGCTGTTTTTGCACGTCTTTATGAATTGAATATTGATTTGGTATTGATTTTGGAGCTCCATATTTCCCTTTTTTACACAGTTTATATTGCATTTCTGCGGAGTGATTTTCACTCTTTGAAAGGGGGCAGCACAACCCATTATCACCTTTTTTCATTATATTAGGTGTCGTCACTTGTTATTTATTGATCTATGATTTTAAATCTTATATAATCCTGTGTGTTTGCAAATGATAGGTGCTCCTATCTTTGTGTTTTATAAAAAAAATGCCGGCTATACCTGATTTCAGAGCGGCGCTCACGTGACCGGCTGGCTCTCTCCTCCTCATGTCCTGACTGACATCAGTGGGGGAATCTCGGCCCCACCCGCTGCAGCTGTCAGACGGGGAGAGGAGAGAGCCAGCCGGTCACGTGAGTGCCGAGCGACGCTCTGAAATCAGGTGTAGCTGCCATTTTTTTAATAAAACACAGAGACAGGAGCACCTATCATTCGCAAACACACAGGATTATAT
This sequence comes from Glandirana rugosa, assembly GCA_018402905.1. NCBI lineage: Eukaryota > Metazoa > Chordata > Amphibia > Anura > Ranidae > Glandirana > Glandirana rugosa. Next base: position 1,271,322 of record BLSH010438581.1, on the reverse strand, counting down.
GAGGTTAAATGAGTGGGTTAACAAACACTTTAAATAAAAAGATCAGCAAGAGACATTAACCGCTTGCATCAGCTTTAACCTAACGCTTCAGCTTTAATCTAACGCTGAACTCTAGGCAGATATAGAAAAAATCAAAAAGACAAAACAGTCTTTTTAAAAACAATTGACTTTACAATCACTTTAATTTAACTATTTGCTGACCCGCTGCAGTACATATACTGCGGCAGGTCAGTCCGTACAGGCACTGTAACGTACCTGTACGTCGCAGCTTTCTTCCGGTTCCGCTCGCGCACATGCCAATCAGCAGGTCCCAGCCAATGGGTTATGGCCTGCATCTGCTGATTGGCTGAGCGATTGACAGAAGAGAGCCCTGTGTTGGTAAACAACACAGGGCTCTATACAGACAGCAGTGATGTGCCATTTTTTTCCTTCCTGCTAAGCAGGGAGTGAAAACCGGCACATTGCTTTGTAAAATCAGCACACATTACACAGTAAACATTGTTAGGCACACAGTTAACCCCTTGATCGTCCTAGATGTTAACCCTTTCTCAGCCAGTGTCATTAGTACAGCGACAATGTATATTATTAGCACTGATCACTGTATTAGTGTCACTGGTGATGTCAGTGGCAATCAGTCAGTTCCCACCCAGCGTAAGTTAGTGTCAGATTGCTTGCCATACTATCACAGTCCCAGTATAAGTCACTGATCAACTCCAATAGTAGTATAAATAAATTAATTAAAATTCCAATATATATAGTTTCTAGGCATTATAACGTTCATGCAAGCCAATCAATATACACTTATTGGGATTTTTTTTTTACCAAAGACATGTAGCAGAATACATTTTGGCCACGATTTATGAAGAAATTCGATTTTTAACGTTTTTTTTTTCTGGATATGTTTTATAGCAAAAAGTAGAAAATATTGGGATTTTTTTTCAAAATGTTAGGTATTTTTGTTTATAACGCAAGAAATAAAAAACCCAGTGGTGATTAAATACCACCAAAAGAAAGCTTGATAAATTTCATTTGGGTACAGTGTTGCATGACCGTGCAATTACCAGTTAAAGTAGCAAAGTGCCGAATAGCAAAAATGGCCTGGTCATGAAGGGGGTAAAACCTTCCAGAGCCCAAGCAGTTAAGCTATACCTGACTGCATTTTCTATACTAAAACACTAGTAAAAAGGAGAAGCAATTGGATACAAAAGAAACTATGGGTTTAGCTGACTATTTTTTTTTTCTTTGCACACACCTTCTTCATGTTCCTTGTAATCAGCCATGTCTAAATATTTTGTGCTATATAGATCGATGGGAGGTATGGGGTTCATACCCGCCTGGAGAGAAGAGATAAAAGAGCGATATATCTTATACGTATATATTTTATCGCAGATGTCACAGATTATCTGAGAAATCTAAACAATGTACACTATAGCATAGCTTTAATACTGAGATTTGTTTCTGATTCCATAAAACAAGCTTTGTGTGTCAGATCGCTGTGCATGCGCAGCAGCCGTGTTCTGCTGACTGCAATTTTTAGTGGAATGATCCTAGCCTGAAGCTTGAATAATGTTGGCAAGTCTATGGATCAGGGTACTCACCCAAATGACACTTATACTGTGTACTGGATTTGTCATGCAGAAACTACAATGGGCTATTTCATAAATCCTGTGTATGCATGATGTCTATACACTCAATTGGACCTATTGTAGTGTGGCAAGGATATGGGTCTGCATTCAAGTATAAAGTCAGTTGTAATAACTGTAGAATTAGCATATGGAGACCACACAGTAACCTCATAGTAGGGTCATGCAGTGTATGTACTCCAGACAGGGCATTACAGGGTCAGTTCAGTAAGCAGCACAAGCTATATTAGTAGCTGTACGGTTGTGTGGGAGCGTGCCAGCGGGTCCGGCGGATTTGATGTCCGCCGGCAACCCGCGATCGCCTTGTACAGAGGCAGAACTGGGATCTGCCTGTGTAAATAAGGCGGATCCCCGTTCTGCCAGATGACATGGCAGAGATCCTCTGTTCCCAGTGATCGGGAACAGCAATCTCTGTCATGACCTTGGCAGCCCATCCCCCCACCAGTTAGAACACACCTAGGAACAGTGGTGGCTGGTGAAATTTTAGGATGGGGGGTGGCGCCTGACCCTGCTCTTCCTTTTTGAGCCCTCCCAATTCTCATAGGCCCCACCCCTTACAGACTCCAACCATTGTGTCAGGAGTATACAGCATCACCAGATAGGGTATACAGCATCGCCAGATAGGGGTATATACAGCACCACAGATGATAGGGATATACAGCAAACACAGATAGGGATATACAGCACCACAGATAGGGATATATAGCACCATAGATAGGGATATACAGCACCATAGATAGGGATATACAGCACCATAGATAGGGATATATATCACCACAGATAGGGGTATACAGCACCATAGATAGGGGTATACAGTACCACAGATAGGGGTATACAGCACCATAAATAGGGGTATACAACACCATAGATAGGGGTATACAGCAACATAGATAGGGGTATACAGCAACATAGATAGGGGTATACAGCCCCCCCACCACGGGGCTTGCGGCACTGACAGAAGATCCCCCCCCCCAAGGTAGTCGGGACATTAAAGTCCCGCACTTACCCCATCTAGGAGCGGGCAGCAGGCAGAGCGGCGAGCGGGGAGCCGGCAGCAGGCAGAGTGGTGTCTGCCCAGCAGGGAGCGGCTTAGCTTCGGCCATGCATCCCCCTCCTCCGACGAGAAAGGTGTCCAATAGGATCGCCTGTCTTCTCTGCCAATCGGCAAACTGGTAACATACCGGCGCTTCCTGATTGGCGGAGAGCGGTTTAGTGTTAGAAAGGTAATTGTTCATTTGCCTTTCTAAGGGCTTGTGGCGGCACACTCTGCGCCACAAGCCACACTATTTTGAAGCCTATTAGAGCCTACGGCTCTAATGAGATGCTTCAAAGTAACACCCCGCGGCGGTAATTCATGCGGCTGGTGCCTCAAAGGGGCCAGGCCGTATGAATAGGGGGTGCTCGCGGGCAGCCATGGATAGATTCATTCTATGCATGAATCTATCCATAGCATAGAGGGGGTGGCGAGTATAGAGGGGGTGGCGCCTGTGCACCCTTAATGGATGGGCCGCCCCTGCCTAGGGAACACAGTTAACCCCTTGATCGCCCACTAGTGTTAACAACTTCCCTGCCAGTATAATTTTTACATGGATCAGTGCATTTTTATAGCATTGATCAATGTAATAATGTCACTGGTCCCCAAAAAGTGTAATTTGGGGTCAGATTTATCCGTTGCAATGTCGCAGTCCTGCTAAAATTTGCAGATCGCTACCATTACTAGTAAACACAATTAAAAAAAATAAAAGTCCCTAGCTCTATCCCATAGTTTGTAGACGCAATAACTTTTGTTGAAACCAATCAATATACCCCTATTGTGATTTTTTTTTACCAAAAATATGTAGAAGAATATACTGTATATCGGCCTAAACTGATAAATACATTTTTTTTCTATATTATATATAAAATAATATATATTTTTTTGGATATGTATTATAGCAGAAAGTAAAAAAAAAAATTATTTTCTCAAAATTGTCGCTCCTTGTTTATAACACAAAAAGTGAAAACCACAGAGGTGATCAAATACCACCAAAAGAAAGCTCTATTTGTGGGAAAAAAGAGAACATCAATTTTGTTTGGGTACAACGTCGCAAGACCGCGCAATTGTCAGTTAAAGCGGCGCAGTGCCGTATCGCAAAAAATGGCCTGGTCAGGAAGTGGGTAAATCCTTCCGGGGCTGAAGTGGTTAATGTGTTCATCATTTTATCTAATAAAAATATTAATACAAATGTTCACTTTGCAAACATTATTAGAGCATAGCAGTGGAATTGTTATGAAATGGACATTTAATTTTGGAAAACCTCTATTGCTCATGAATTGGTAATTTATTTCATGAATTGTTATTGTGAGAAGCATACAGTTAAAGAAGTACATTTACCTGCTTATTCATTGCAAAGTGACAGTGATTCTCAAAAGCTCACCTTCAACATGGTCCACCAATCCATGCTCTGTCAGCCCCACCACCCTACTATAGGAGTCTACCCTGAGTAAGTTTTGGTGTAACGTGCTGCTTTAGCTTACGCAAGTGGATGGTCCCAGCATTGCAATGGTTACAGTGCATCCGGAAAGTATTCACATCAATTCACCTTTTCCACAATTTGTTATTAGCCTTATTCCAAAATTCATTATTTTCCTCAAAATTCTACAAACAATACCCCATAATGATAACGTGAAAGAAGCTTGTTTGAAATCTTTGCAAATGTGTTGAAAATAAAAAATTTAAAAAATCACATGTACATAAATATTCACAGCCTTTGCCATGACATTCCAAATTGAGCTCAGATGCATCCTGGTTCCACTGATCATCCTTGATTGCCGGTTCACACCAGTGCGATGCCCAACGTTGCATGTGATTCGCACCGCATTGATGTGCAGATCACATGCAATGTCTGTACGATGCAAATTCAGCCATACATTCTGTAGGACTGAATTTGCATCGCATTTGGACCAAACTTGTGCAGGACCCTTTTTTTTTTTTGTCCACACACAATCTATGTTGGAGTAAGGCTGTAACATAACAAAATGTGGAAAAAGTGAAGCACTGTGAATACTTTCCGGATGCACTGTAAATGCTTGTATCACTAATAAGCAGTTTTACTTACTACTATCCCACACAGCATACAGTGCTTTCCTCTTCCTTCCAACGTTCTGGGTTGTTGGGGGCCCTCAGTGGCTTCACTTACAATGCAGGACTTCTGACCCTGAATTGTACATGATGATGTCAGAGTGTCTGTGACTGATGAGAAACGGCTTGGAAAGTAGGGAGTTGATTGCATGGAGAGAGAAGAAGCTTGCAGGAGTGAGGGATAGGACAAGTAAAACTGCTTTTTAACAGTAATCTACAGTAGACAGAACTAGTATTTTACCCTTGCAGCACTGGGGGAGCCCCACTGCAAGGGTAGATTTAAATTTTCCCTGCCTTAAAGGGGAAGTTCCGCTTGCCTGCCTCCTCACCCTCCCCCCTCCTAATCTTTAAGTTTTGGCACTATATTTTTTTTTAGGGGGAGAGGGACCTGTTTTGATAGGTACCCACTCCCAGTTGGGGTTGGATTGCTGCGGCAATCCGATCGGAAGTTCGCCCCCTCACCCTTTTCTTTGCACTGCAGCCTTCTGGGATTTGTCACAGGTCCCAGAAAGCTGCTGGACCATTCACAAAGCACATGCGCAGTGGGGAGTAGTCACAGCCGACTTCCCAAAGTAAACATGGCCATGCCTGGACCCGAAGATGGAGGCAGAGCTGGCTCAGGTGAGGACAGTTCTGGGCTGGTCCAATTATTAAAAGTCAGCAGCTACAGTATTTGTAGCTGATGACATTTATTTTTTTATTTTCAGGTTGAAGAACCTCTTTAGCCACTTCAGCCCCGGAAGGATTTACCCCCTCTGACCAGAGCACTTTTTTGCGATTCGGCACTGTGCCGCTTTAACTGACAATTGTGCAGTTGTGCGACTCTGTACCCAAATGAAATTGACGTCCTTTTTTCCCCACAAATAGAGCTTTCCTTTGGTGGTATTTTATCACCTCTGTGATTTTTATTATTTGCGCTATAAACAAAAACATTGACAATTTTGAAAAAAATATATTTTTTAATTTTTGCTATAATAAATATTAAAAAAAATGTAAAAAACATGAATTTCTTCCTCAGTTTAGGCCGATGTGTATTCTTCTATATATTTTTGGTAAAAAAAATCTCAATAGGCGTATATTGATCGGGTTGTGCAAAAGTTGCCACGTCAACAAACTATGGGAATAGATTTATGGCATTTTTTATTATATTTTTTTTTTTTACTAGCAATGGCGGCAATCTGCGATTTTTATCGGGACTGTGATATTGTGGCGGACAGATCGGAAACTTTTGACACTTTTTTGGGACCTGGGAGCTTTAGATAGACACTGATTACTGTATAAATGTCACTGGCAGGGAAGGGGTTAAACTGTAGGGGGTGATCAAGGGGTTAAGTGTGTTCCCTCAGTGTGTTCTAACTGTGCGGGGGCTGGGCTGGCAGGGGCATGACAGATCAAACTGTTCCCGATCACTGGGAACAGGAGTTCTGTGACATGTTCCCTGTCAGAACAGGGATTTGCTGTGTTTACATCGGCAGATCCCCCATTCTGCCTCTGTAACAGGTGATTATGGGTCGCCGGGAGACATCGGGGCCACCCGACCCGTGGGCACGCTCACGTACAGCTACGGCGATCTGCGCAGCAGTGCCAACCTCTCGCCATATAACGACGGCAGCCGGTCGGCTAATGGTTAAAGAGCAATAAGCCATTTGATAATAGATAAGGGTGATTTACTAAAACTGAAGCACACAGAATCTGATGCAGCTTCTAACTTCAGCTTGTTCAATTAAGCATTGAGAATAAAACCTGGGAGCTGATTGGTTTATATGAATGGATGCAACAGATTCTGTGTGCTCCAGTTTTAGTAAATTTCCCCATATGTTCAAATTCTTATTGCTGTTTGTGTCCCAATTGGGGAAATTTACCCCTCTATTCATACTGGTGACCATTGTCACAGAGAAAGCAAATGAAGGGAAATCCAAATTTTTGACGGAATCTATAATTAAATGAATGTGTTTATATATAAAACAAATGTTTATATACAGTATATATATATATATATATATATATATATATATATATATGACCCCATACACACTATTAGATTTTCTGCAGATTTTTGTGTTCAGATTTACCAAAACCATATAGTGCAAGGGCCTGCCTGATTACATACAAATTAAAACTAAAGTTTGACCTCATATTATATGGCTTTAGTAAATTTGAAGACAAAAATCTGCAGAGAATCTAATAGTGGGTATGGGGTCTTAGTCAGGAGTTTCACTTTAAAATGACTGCACAACTGACAGTGTGTCAAGCTGTTCATGCTCCGTGCTGTACATTGAGCATTGTACAGCACAGTTTTCAGTTTTTGAATGCTTAGCAAAACATGATACTGCTGCGCTGCAATTAATCTGTGCAGTGAGCACTTTCCTGGAGTGGTGCTATCCAACATGAGAGCCATGGCGTACACCTCAGCAAAAAAGGGATGCATTAAAGGGGTTTTTAACACATAAGGCAAATGTATTAAGCGGTAAATGATGGACTTGCCATTCATTTGTCAATGAATATTCCTAAACAGTTCACTGGAATCAATGTTTCTTCCCTTAGCAGCTGGAATCAATCTGTTCCCTCTACAGAAAGAGATATCAATAATAAAAGTGACCAGCACTCTCAAACTCCAAGATAACAAGTTCAATAACGTCTCTGTATAACTGAAGATCAAGCGTCCAATGTCCATCAAGTTCTTCCTGTTATTCCTCTCTTTAGCCTTCCTCTGAATCCAATCTTCCTTTACAATGATCTCAGAAAAAAGAAATATAATAAAGTGTAGTGTGCTCAACCCACCATGCCTCAAATCTTATCCTATGTGCTCACTTTATCAATAAAATTCCATGTCAATAAATAACCATATGTGTATTTATTCTCCGGTGTTCTTCTTTTACCCTTCATATACTTGGTGTATGTCCAATCAATAGCTATCAGATTCTCCTCAACTCTGTGCCTCCTTGTGTCCGTGCTTCAATAGCGCATAAAGATCCACATGGTTTTCCCAAAATAAAAATACCAATATAGTGCAATATTGCTTTCCAAAAATTATATTCAGATAGAAAGCCTCTCATCTCTATAATATGTTAGCTGTGCATTTCCTATTAATACCCATAGAAAAATTCCACCAAGTGAATCACTTCAACTCAGACACTCCAAGCTTCTTACTGGACTTCTAAAAATCTGTGCTTTAATAAACCGTTGTTCCCTCTTTTTGCTGTTCTTCAGCGTGACTTGTGCAAGTAAACCCCAGAAGTAAAAAAAAAAAAAAGAATCTAGTGCAATATGGCTTACACACAACACCTAAGATAAACTTCAAATCACTCACGTTCCGTATCACCAAAATAGTGCATATCCCTTTAAGTGAGCCAAATCCACCACATGAAAATGTATAATAGTATCACCAATGCTGTAGCTTGGCCTAGGACAACAAGGCCCAGACCTAGGGCAGCACTTTGCAGGGGGGCAGGAACAAAGCCGCCCCTGCACACAAAAAACAGCCTCCTCCCGGCTCCTGCACGAAGAGTCCCTGCCAGCTTATGCTACACTTTTAGTGTAGCACCAGTCTTGTAGGGCGGACTGGGCCGGAGGGCTGATTATTTTACTTATTTGAATAATGACTAGGGATTTCCCTGGCAGAATTTATGATTTCTTTCCTGTCATTTTTCAGGGAATATGAATGATAAGACAAAAACATTTCTTTCACTCATGGTTAGTGTTTGGCTGAAGCCATTTATTATCAATCAACTGTGTTTACTCTTTTTGAATCATAATGGCAACAGAAACTTCCCAAATGACCCTGATCAAACGTTTACATACCCTGGTGATTTTGGCCTGATAACATGCACACAAGTTGACACAAAGGGGTTTGAATGTCTATTAAAGGTAACCATCCTCACCTGTGATCTGGTTGCTTGTAATTAGTGTGTGTGTATAAAAGGTAAATGAGTTTCTGGACTCCTGACAGACCCTTGCATCCTTCATCCAGTGCTGGACTGACGTTTCTGGATTTTGAGTCATGGGGAAAGCAAACAAATTGTCAAAGGATATGCAGGAAAATGTAGTTGAACTGTATAAAACAGGAAAGGGATATAAAAAAATATCCAAGGAATTGAGAATGCTAATCAGCAGTGTTCAAACTCTAATCAAGAAGTGGAAAATGAGGGGTTATATTGAAAGCAAACCACGGTCCGGTAGACAAACAAAGTTTCAGCCACAACTGCTAGGAAAATAGTTTGAGATTCAAAGAAAAACCCACAAATAACTTCAGGACTCTCTGAAAACATGTGGTGTGGCTGTTTCAAGATGTACAATAAGGAAGCACTTGAAGAAAAATGGGCTGCATGGTTGAGTCACCAGAAGAAAACCATTACTACGCAAATGCCACAAAGTATCCCGCTTACAATACGCCAAACAGCACAGAGACAAGCCTCAAACCTTCTGGCACAAAGTCATTTGGAGTGATGAGGCCAACAACCGCTTTTTGGCCACAACCATAAAGGCTAGATTTGGAGAGGAGACAACAAGGCCTGTGAAACACAGAGGTGGATCACTGATGTTTTGGGGATGTGTGAGCTACAAAAGGTACAGGAAATTTGGTCAAAATTGATGGCAAGATGAATGCAGTATGTTATCAAAAAATACTGGAGCAACATTTGCATTCATCAGCCTGGAAGCTGCGCATGGGACGTACTTGGACATTCCAACATGACAATGATACAAAACAAAAGGCCAAGTTGACCTGTCATTGGCTACAGCAGAATAAAGTGAGGGTTCTGGAGTGGCCATCTCAGTCTCCTCACCTCAATATCATTGAGCCACTCTGGGGAGATCTCAAACGTGCAGTTCATGCAAGACAGCCCAAGAATTTCCAGGAACTGGAGGCTTTTTGCCAAGAGGAATGGGCAGCTTTACCATCTGAGAAGATAAAGAGCCTCATCCACAAATACCACAAAAGACTTCAAGCTGTCATTGATATTAAAGGGGGCAATACATGGCATTAAGAACTGGGGTATGTAAACTTCTTATCAGGGTCATTTGGGTAGTTTCTGTTGTCATTATGATTTAAGAAAAGTAAACACAGTTGATTGATAATAAATGGCTTCAGCCAAACACTAACCATGAGTGAAAGAAATGTTTTTGTGTTATCATTCATATTCTCTGAAAAATGGCCAAGAAATCATAAATTCTGCCAGGGTATGTAAACTTATGAGCACAACTGTATATATATATATATATATATATATATATATATATATATATATACTGACAGGGCAGGTCTTAAACAGGAAGGGGTGTGGCCTTGACAGAAAGGGGTGGGTCATATTTAAATTAGGGGGGCGCACGGGTTTAGTTTAGTTAGGCCTAGGCCAGAACAAAACCCAAATACTCCACTGAGTATCACTCCATGCACCTTACCAGATCGGCACTCCTTAAATCACTTTCCACAAAAAATCATCCACTTCCAACAGTCCCCCTTCTTTACTCCAGCATCTTTCCAGGGTTCCCATGCAAAAATATCACGTAAAGACCATAGTGCAGTAAATCCTTATATTTATTAAATCATATATTTATTAACATTTATGCACTTACAAACATTCAGTGAAAAAAACTCCTTGTAACCATTTCTAAAATGGCCACCACGGCACTTCCAGCATGCCTAACTGGGTTACTTACGGTGTCTGACATCACTTCCGACCAGTTTCGTTATCAAGACTTCTTCCCAGGATCCCATTAATTTGCCACATTTTCAGAAACAATCGACTTTTGACGAGCAGGAGAGCCCACACACTGACCGAAATTCAGACGGTCCCTGGTGGACCAGCCACATTTCAATCAAGGTATGCCAAGCTACAAATGTTTACATATTTAAAAAATATGTTTTTGGCTCATTGTGCACTTATGCATTTTAACACTTTATGCATTTTTTAAAAACATTTTATGGTTGAATGGTCTCTAAAGCATTAGAGGATTTGCCTATAAGATTAATTTTAAAAATAAAAGCAGGTAGTTGATTAGCTAATATAGTTACACCTCCATTGTATTCGCTCTAAAAAATAACCACTATTAAAACATTTGGTATAAACTAACCAAACATAAAAAACATTTTAGCTGGAGTTGGATGTTAGTTTTCCAAATATAGAGACATAGAAATTTCATAAACAGTATTTTTTTAAGAACAGATTGTTTTTTTTTTCAAGCATTATAATGGGCCATTTCGAATGCAATTTGTTTCTAGCTAAGTTTGTATTTGCTTTTTTTAATAACTGGCTACCCGCTGGAAAAAATGCTTACATTGAAAATATTCTGTTTAAGCTGTCAAAGTGGATTTTTGCCTACCTTAGTGAATGGGATGAAACACAGTGAAAATTCACTTTGCAAATAATACCCAGAATTTACAAATAATACCCAGAATTTACAGAAAAAAAACATGACTCTTGGCTCATCATGTCTGAATTTCTAAAAAGAAGTGGCGTGGCGCTGTCCCTTATAAAACTAATATTGGAGAAGGAATATGTGCAATTATATGGAGGTAAATAAAAGCAAAGGGTGCGTATATATAAATATATGTATATAAAAAGAGTAAAATATAAAGGAAGTATGAAATAAAGTCAGACTGCTGCCCCCATCCAAAGACACCTCATTGGTGTCTCTATAGGGTAAATGAATTGAAGAAACAAGATGGGTATGGCGCTGTCTCGAGGTTAGTATAGGAGAAATTATGCCCGTAAAAAAAAGTTATTATGTGTTCCCTTAGATATGTTAATAAGCCCCTTCTAGGGAGTACAAGTTTTGTGTGTGTTGTTAGTGTGCCGGTTATATTTGTCAAGCAATCCCAAAAACAAAGTCTACTATTTAGATTATTTCATTCATAATCTGCTATTCTTGGCTCATCATGGAATCACAACATCACTAGTCATTTATCTACTTGGGCAATTTTTTTTACTTTTGCACATGTTAAAATCAGCATTTTTTGCTAGAAATTACTGAACCCCCCCCCCCCCCTCCAAAAGGATATCGTTTTTTTAAAGCAGAGACCATGGAGAATAAGAGCCCTTTCACACTGGGGCTGCAGGTCCGTTAGCGGTAAAACGCTGCTTGTTTTAGCAGGGCTTTACGATGAGAGTGGAGGAGAAGCGGTTTAACCTTAAGCTGCGCAGGGGGGGTTTTTCACTGTCAGGGTGGTAAGGATGTGGAACTCTCTTCCACAATTGGTGGTGTTGGTAGGCAGTATGGATAGTTTTAAAAGACTCTTGGATGTGCATCTTAGCGAAAACAATATACAGGGATATGGGAAATTATTTTTCTACATATACACACACCTACACAAGTTGAACTAGATGGACTGTTGTGTTTATTCAACCTTACCTACTATGTAACTATGTAACAAGCCCGCTATGTTATAGCTTGGGCAGGTGACAGGTACTCTTTTTAGAGACATCCGGGGACTATTAGACACCCAATGTCTCTTCAATGCAGTCTAAACACAGATTGTGCTTGAATAGCTGAGTTCATGGCTACACCAGCCAAGGAATAACAGCTGTGACCCAAGGAGTGAAGTTATACACATCACTTCTGGGGTCATTAGGCACACTAGCGATTGGAGAACAGATGCAAACTTTAAAAGCCCCAAAAAGTGATTGGGAAGCTCTAGAGCCACCCAGATCACTTTTACCTGAAAGCTCTTCACCGGCTGTTAAAGCCGATACCAAGCTCACAGCTACAGCAGCAGCTTTGAGCTTGACTTAACCACTTGTCTACCATGCTGTTTATTAACATACCTTGGTAGACAAGCGAGTTCCCCTTTTGAAAAGTGACTTTTTTTCTTTCACATCTTTGGGTATTCTTTGCAAAGATAAAGGGTTTTTTTAACCCATTTTAACAATGATTACACTCCTTGAAGCAGACCTTCACCCCCCAAAAAAACTATGTGTGGGCCCCAGGCTCCAGTCGCCTCCCTTTCCCGTAATTTTTTTTTAAACTTTTTTTTATGTTTTTGTACTGTAAAGCAATGCTTCCTCCTTTTTTACCTAGTCAAGAATGACGCTGCATGCGTGTGTGCAGATGTGCTGAAAGGCTGCACCTGGCCTTCGTGATCCAGCAGAGATTTTTGGCACATTGCACGAGCACCAAAATGGAGCCGTTAAGGAGATCCTTAGTCTTCTATTTTGCCTCTGCATGCATGTGAAACTTTGAAGGTTCTGCAGGGCTCTGCCAGATCCCAAAAGACAGGCAGAGCCCTTTAGCACATCTGTGCATGCACTAGACATTAGAAAAAAGGGTGGCTTGGTAGAGTGGGGTGGACCTACTATTAAGGGGACTGGAGTTCCTCTTTAGACAAATGAGTGCCGTTATACATTCAATGACTTATATCTAACTGAATAGCAGACTATTATTTTAAAGAAGGAAGAAGTGCATACTTCTACCAGTTTGCAGTGGAAAAGTGGCTAAAATGTAATCCAGAAACTTGCACCCTTGATAAATTTGTGTTTGCATTCCCAACCCCTTCAGACCAATGCAATTATGGCATGCCAAATAGTAAAGCTGGCCATACAGCAGACTGAATGAAAGAATTCTATAGATCTCCCATAATAAACAGTGTGGATGGACAAATCTCCCATTGCTGGCTACTGTTTTCTGACAGCTAGCACGTGTGGCTGTCAGAATACCTGAACAGTGACTGCAGTTGATTAGCTGCAGTAACTAGCTGTTTTTATTTTCCATCTGGCTGCTTGGATTCCTCAAAGTTCTTCAGCTGGGTGGTGTTAACAGGGCCACTTACGGCACAAATCATACAAAATTTGCCTGCTCAAAGAGGTGTTCCAGCCCCCCCCCCCACACGTAAAATTGAAAGTCAGCAGCTACAAATACTGTATCTGCTGACTTTTAATATATGGACATTTACCTGTCCAGGGAGCCCACGATCTTGGCACCCTAGCGGATCTTTGGATCGGGTGTTGGGTGCAACCACCGCCATTCCTGTTAAGGGAACCCAGCAGTGAACTCTTTCAGCTCCGCTTCCTATTTTGTCTGGCGGCGGAGGAAGGAGGAGAGGGCCGAACTTCCAAGAGACAGGGCTGCGGCCCCGTCTCCCGGAACTGGGGAACGGTACCTGTCAAAAACAGGTACCCGTTCCCCCCTCCCCCCCGAAAGGTGCCAAATGTGGCAACAGAGGGGGGAGGAGACGGATAAGCAGAAGTTCCACTTTTGAGTGGAACTCCGCTTTAAGTGTGACCTCACACAGATACCATATGTTTCAACATATACCTAACTGTCAGACACATCCCAGGTAGCAAGCAATGGTGCTGCAAGTTTGAAAATGACTTGCTAAGCTATTGCTAGGCTTGCCAAGCTTCACAAGTTTGTTGCACAATTGCAGCAAGTCTGCATTTAAGATGAACTTTCTTTGCAAACATTCTGCAAGTCTGCTGCAAGTTCTGGCTCTGTTATGTTGTGCAATAATCATCCCACCACAGGGGTGATTGTGGCGGAATTTTCATGCTGTAGACTTGCAGAGCTCTTGCTGTAGACTCACGGCTGCAACTTTGCTCTTGCTAGAGACTTGCCACGGAAATTTGCTACAAATTAGAAAAGTGTCAACTAGAACTTTTGCTTCAAGTGCTCTGCAAGTGTGCAACTTGCCAGTGAAAATGTGCTGCGAGTTAACAAGACTTACAAACTGCCACAAATTTACGGCAAGTTATTGCTATCTGGGATGGAAACCATACAAAGCAGCTGTATTAACACAGAAAAGATGCTGTTTTCCAATATTATTGATAATTTAGATAGAAGCCGGACTTTAGCAAAAATATTTATTACGTTTTCTGTAAACCAGAAAAACCCAGGTGGGAATTCTGAATCTAGATTTAGATGGATTACTGTTAGGATAGGAATACATGAAAAGTCATTGTCTTGACCCCTGCTTGCAGCAAACATTTCCACCTCCTGCACACTTCTATCTATGAAGAAGTAATTCTACTTAGACTGTAAAAGGGAATTCTTCCAACATGCTCTATCAAGAGAGCCATTAAGAGACTGGATATGTACAAAGACAACACAAGTGGACAAGGTTGTAGTTGGATGGCAGAATGCCTGGCTTTGTCAAGTCTTTCTTAAGAAAGTCCTCAAGGAGAAAAATAATTGCAAATGAACATTTCGTCACTTGCAGAATGCAATTTTTTTTATAACATTGGATTTCTTCGAGGCTCTGGGGCTATGAAGTTCCGTGATCACAGAGTGTAGCACAATGCAAAATGGTAAGGAGCACCAAACTAAAATCTGGTCTTTGCAATGAGCAGGATGGGAGACCTTTACCCTTTTTTAAAATAAAAGATAAAAAATTCATCTCTTATTAGTCAGGGATATTGCATAATAACATTTGATAATTTAATAATTTAGCAGGTGGAGCTCTAGGCTCCTTTTCACCTTCAACTCACTAATCTTAAAGCGTATCTAAACCCAAGAACAAAATTTGAGAGTATTGCAGCTTACCGGCCTCTAGATGTGGTGGCTGCATTCATTTTCTTTTTTCACATATTTTTTTACATTTATTTGAACCTAGTGATCCTGCCATAACCCAATTTCCCACCAAGAGAGACAGCCGTACTGATTGGCATTCTCACCCAAGACAGGGAGTATGTTAGGGCCACATAACATCGTAATAAGATTACATGACAGATATAACATATTTCAATGGTACATTTAACAGTAAGGATGGGCTCGGGCTTGTTCGGAAGCGAACGTGCCCGAGCCCGCCAGGAAGTGAACCCTGAACTGTGCTAATCACAGGCAGTGAGACATTTCCCCGATGCACGGCTGCAGCGATCGGGAAATGTCTCACCGCCTGTGATTAGCGCAGTGCAGAGTTCACTTCCTGGCGGGCTCGGGCACGTTTGTTTCCGAACAAGCCCGAGCCCATCCTTATTTAACAGACCAAAAGGGAGCAAATAGGAGAAATTGATTGTTAGCATATATACACTCTTGAGTGCAGGTCAGGGAAAAACATACACAGTACATGTGAATGTGATGTGAATGTACAATGTATATGTAAAGCGCTGACCGCGCTATATAAGCAGCGGCGGCTGGTTTATAAGGGGCGCTTGGGCGCAAACCTCCCCGCCGCTGAGAAGGAAAAAAAAAAAAAAGTCAGCCCGGTCCCCCTGCAGGAGGCACCGTTATTTGGACTTTTCTTCTTTTTTTTTCTTTCCTCGGCTCCTTTCTGTCAGCTGAGAGCAAGAAGTGAGCCAATTGGTCAGTCATTAAAGTCTATGTGTGTGCGCTGAACAGGCGCACACACATAGTCTGATTGGCTGCCCCCTAAGCCATCAGAGCCAATGACTCTCTGTCATTGGATGCTGTTGGCAGGGGCGGGACTAAGGCGGACGTGCTGGCACCGTGATTACTCACACAGGCACAGCACTCCACCGGAACTTCCGATCACACTGTCAGCACTCAGCATGCTCTCAGCAAGAACTGCCTCTGCATATTGTCAGCCTGCTCTCCGCATGCCGATCTCTGCAACACTGCCAGCCTGCCTATTAGATGGGGTATGTGGGGGCCTGGTGACTGTATACCCTATCTGAGACCCTGTATACTGCTACCTGGGACCCTGTATACTGTATGATTATGACTAAGCGGGTATAACTCCCGTGAAACGCGTCAATCCATCTTGCCTTGATGTACTTCTTATGGACTGTTGAACAAGTAACCTGTATGATGTTTTACTGAATAAACATTATTCGTTTGGAAGTTCCTGTGGTGCTGTCAAAATCTTCATTGATGTATTGTTTGCTGTCGGCTCACGGACCGGACGTGCACACAGCCTTCCACATATTGATGTCTCACCTGGAGCTGTTTTTCCTTTGAAAGTCCTACCTGTATACTGCTACCTGGGATTCTGTATACTGCTACCCGGGGCTCTGTATACTGCTACCTGGGACCCTATATACTGCTATCTGGGACCCTATATACTGCTATCTGGGACCCTGTATAATGCTACCTGGGACCCTGTATACTGCTACCTGGGGCTCTGTATACTGCTACCTGGGGCTTTGTATACTGCTACCAGGGACCCTGTATGCTGCTACCTGGGACCCTGTATACTGCTACCTGGGGCTCTGTATACTGCTACCTGGGGCTCTGTATACTGCTACCTGGGACCCTGTATACTGCTGCCTGGGGCTCTGTATACTGCTACCTGGGACCCTGTATACTGCTGCCTTGGGCTCTGTATACTGCTACCTGGGGCTCTGTATACTGCTACCTGAGGCTTTGTATACTGTTACCTGGGGCTCTGTATACTGCTACCTGGGACCCTGTATACTGTTACCTGGGGTTCTGTATACTGCTATCTGGGACCCTATATACTGCTATCTGGGGCTCTGTATACCCTATCTGGGACCCTGTATACTGCTACCTGGCACCCTGTATACTGCTACCTGGGGCTCGGTATACTGAGCCCCAGATAGCAGTATACAGAGCCCCAGATAG
>BLSH010438581.1:1229114-1247798 GCA_018402905.1 Glandirana rugosa | reverse complement strand
ATTCATTAAAGAGAACTATTTAAAACTGGTTTTTACTATGACGATGTAAAGAAACCATTTTTATTGGGTTTAACCTCAAATAAACCACAACCGTCTGTCACCAAGCACACTGATACCCCTGTCCCCATACACATCAGTGTCCCCATAAAACAGCCCCCAAAACATCTGTATGTCCCCAATCACATCTGTCACCATACACAAAACATCTGCCACAGTCCCCCAAACATCTGTATGTCCCCAATCACATCTGTCACCATACACAAAACATCTGTCACAGTCCCCAAACATCTGTCACAGTCCTCAAACATCTGTCACCATACACAAAACATCTGTATGTCACCGTCACATCTGTCACAGTCCCCGTCACATCTGTCTGTCTGCCAACACCAAATAAACTCCAATTTGGGTTATTTTTACCAAAGAAATGTAGCAGTATCATTTTTGGTCAAAATTTATCAAGAGAAATTACTTATTTGCAAAATTTTATAACAGAAACGCAGAAAAATGCATTGTTTTTGAAAATTTTTTGTCTTTTTTAAATTTATAGCACTAAAAATAAAAAACCCAGGGGTGATTAAATACCACCAAAAGAAAGCTCTATTTGTGTGAAAAAAATGATAAAAATTTCATTTGGGTACAGTGTCGCATGACCGCGCAATTGTCATTCCAACTGCAACAGCACTGAAAGCTGAAAATTGGTCCGGGAAGGAAGGGGGTTTAAGTGCCCAGTATTGAAGTGGTTAAAGGAGACTTTTTTTTTTCAAGTGTCATTTTTTCTTTTTTTTTGCATATAGGTGTAAATATGAGATCTGAGGTCTTTTTGACCCCAGATCTCATATTTAACCACTTAACGCAAATCACCGTTTATAAACAGCAGCCTGGAGAAGTGGAAGTATTGGCGTATAACCTGCAACTACAGGCTATACCCTGGTGCCGTTTTTTAGAGCAGGCGATCGGCTATCCGGTGATAATGGCCGATCCGACACTGGAGCTGCTTGGCCGTTATCCCACCCCGCTGTCCGCCGCTCTTCCCCGGCCTTCCGTGAGACTGGAGCATCCATCCAGTGCGTCTGCCGGCTGTGTGGAGTCCCGATCAATGGCGTCGATTTAAAAAAAATGACAGTATTAAGAATCGCCGTTTTTGGTGATCTGAATACTTTCAGACCCCCGATCCCTTCATAAAGAGTACCTGTCACCATATATTACTATCACAAGGGATGTTTACATTCTTTGTGACAGCAATAAAAGTGATTAAAAAATAAATAAGATAAATTAAAAAATTTAAAGCCCCACCGTCCCGGCGAGCTCACTCAGCAAAGAAAACCCATACGGAAATTGTGTCCGCGTATGAAAACGGTGTTCAAATCACGAGAGGTATCGCCGCGATTCTTTGAGCGAGAGCAATAATTTTAGCACTAGACCTCCTCTGCAACTCTAAACATGTAACCTGTAAAAATTTTTAACCGTCACCGATGGAGATTTTCAAGTGCCAAAGTTTGTCGCCATTGCACGAGCGGGCGCAATTTTGAAACATGACATGTTGGTTATCAGTTTACTCGGCGTAACATTATCTTTCACGATATAGAAAAAAATTGGGCTAACCTTACTGTTGTCTTATTTTTTAACTCAATAAAGTGATTTTTTTTTTTTTTTAAAATGCCGCTTATTAGACCGCTGCGCAAATACGGTGTGACAAAAACTATTGCAATGACCTCCATTTTATTCTCTAGGATGTTAGAAAAAAAATATATATACATATAATGTTTAGGGATTCTAAGTAATTTTCTAGCAAAAAAAAAATGATTTTAACTTGTAAACAACAAGTGTAAAAAAGGGCTCCGGGGCTGAAGTGGTTAAGAGGTCCTGTCATGCTTTTTTCTATTACAAAGAATGTTTAAATTCCTTGTAATAGAAATAAAAGTGATCAATTTTTTTCTCTAAAAGGACGGTGTAAAAATAAAAAGTAAAATACATAAGGAAAAATAAATAAGGAAAAAAAAAAAAAAAGAAGCGAACACATACTTAAGTCACGCCCGCATATGAAAACGATGTTTAAACCACGCATCGTCGCGATCATTAGAGCGAGAGCAATAATTTTAGCACTAGACCTACCCTGTAACTCAAACCTGGTAACCTGTAGAAATTTTTAACCGTCGCCGATGGAGATTTTTAGGTGCCAAAGTTTGTCACCATTCCACGAGCGGGCGCAATTTTGAAGCATGACATGTTGGTTATCAATTTACTCGGCATGGCATTATCTTTCACAATATGGAAAAAAATTGGGCTAACTTTAAGACACTTGTAAGACCACTGCGCAAATACTATGTGACATAAAGTATTGCAACAACCGCCATTTGATTCTCTAAGGTGTTAGAAAAAATACATATATAATGCTTGGGGGTTTTAAGTAATTTTCTAGCAAAAGAAAATGATTTTAACTTGTAAACACCAAATCTCAGAAAGAGGCTCGGTCCTTAAGTGGGTTAAAGGCATGACTTTCTTCTGCTTTGCTTTTGTGAAAAGGAGGTTTGTGAAATTCATACAAATTGGACCTCTTTGGTCACAAACTTATAATATTAGAATCCAAAATGGAGCATATATGTGTTTTTTTTAAATGTGTCTTTAAAGTGGTTGTCAACCTGTGACAACCACTTTAACCTACAGGTAAGCCTAAAATAAGGCTTACCTGTAGGCACCCTGCATATCTCCTAAACCTGTACGGTTCAGGAGATATGCAGTGTTCTGCATGTGCCGACGTCATTTTGGCACATGCGCAGTGAAGAAACGGCCTCCATGCCGTTTCTCCACTGACACTGTGCCGTGACTGGCGGCTCCCGCGCGCATATGCGTGAGTGACGTCACGTGACTCCGGCCAGTCACAGCCCCAGAAGGAAGAGGGGCAGAAGATGGACGCGGCCAGCACAGGGGACAGCGCTGGACATCGCAGGCTTCGTTTGCAGGTAAGTGGCACATAATGGGCTACTATGTGATGCATAGTAGCCCATTATGCTTCTAATTTACAGGGGACTGTAGAGGAAGAAAACCCCATCTGGGTTTGCTTCCTCTTTAATTAAAGATCTTTTTTTAGTTTTACAAGACCCATGTTTGTGTGGACTGCCAAAATTAATTTTGGACTGTATCTGACCCCTAGATGCCAAGAGAGTTGACAATCATGCCAATGATGTTGAAAGGTGTGCTTAACCTCCCTTGGAATTAATATTTGTCCTGGAATCAAAAACAACAACTGCTGCAAATAACAGCCAAAAGACACATAAAATGTCTTTTGGCTGAGCTGGAATTGTTTGGCCAACAGCTCAGTGTTGTACTTCCCACTGCATGGATAGGCCCAATGTTGTGAGTCATTATCTCGTTAAGCCCCGTACACACGGGACGACGATCGCATACAACAGGTCATACTAACGACCGTTGTATGCGATATCGATCATTCGTATGCACGATTAGAACAGTCGAACATGCGACGGTCGTACAAGGGAGTTGTATGAGCAGACTAGAAAACTTGGTCATACCAACAAGCGCTCATACGACCGTTGTATCGCGTGTACAGAGAAGTTGGTACAACAAGTTGTATTGTGCAAAACACGCATGCTCAGAAGTCAGGAACGGCCGGATGCTAATTACATGCACCTGAACGTTCTTTCTTTGGTCGTACGATCGTGTAGTGCAGTCAGTATGCTAGATACAACAGCCAACATACGATTTGAGACGATCGTACGTACGATCGTCGTCCCATGTGTACGAGGCTTTAATCAACCAATGTTTCATTAATATGAGCATTTTAGGGAAACAGAGAGAAGACAATTTGCAAATAAGGAACAAGACAAAAAATAAATACTTTGTAAATCACTGAACCCAAGAATAAACTGCTACACCTATATGAACTACGGTGGGGGAAAAAAATATTTGATCCCCTGCAGATTTTGTAAGTTTGACCACTCACAAAGAAATGAAGTGTCTACAATTTTTATCATAGGGGGGTTTTAAATGATAGAGACTGAATATCAACCAAAAATCCTGAAAAAACACATGATACAAATGTTATAAATTGAGTTGCAGTTCAGTGAGTAAAATAAGTATTTGATCCCCAAGCAAAACATGCATGTACCTGGTGGAGAAACCCTTGTTGGCAAGCACAGAGGTAAGACATTTTTTGTAGTTGGTTACCAGTTTTGCACACATCTCAGGAGGGATTTTGGTCCACTCTTCTTTACAGATCTTCTCAAAATCTTTAAAGAGGTTGTAAAGGCAGAAGGTTTTTTTATTTTATTTTAATGCATTCTATGCATTAAGATAAAAAACCTTCTGTGTGTAACAGCTTCCCCAGCACCCCCCTAATATTTACCCTGAGCTCCTTCTCTCTCCAGCGATGTCCACGATCCAGTACACTCCTCCTGATTGGCTGGGACACAGCAGCAGCACGATTGGCTCCCACAGCTGTCAAAGTCTGTCAGCCAATCAGGGGAGAGAGGGGATGGGGCCAGGTCGGGGCTCCATGCCTGAATGGATACACGGAGCTCTGACTCTGCTTGGGTGCCCTCATAGAAAGCTGCTGGCTGAGGGGGCACTTGATAGGAGGGAGGGGCTAGGTGCAGCAAAGGGAGACCCGAGAAGAGGAAGATCTGTCTGTCAGTGAACGTAGGAGAAATGTAATTTCCATTGTTGTGATTCTGTGCGACACAAGTTGCATTGGAAATCAATCTAGTGTGAACTAGGCCTTACATAGCAGAAATAATCTTGTTCAGCTTATAAAGTATTTTCTATTTTACTTTGATCCTTTAAATCCCACATGCATGTGAAAGGTATGTTCAGGGCTGCTGATAAGGTAGTACAGCCAGCCCTCCTGTACTAGGCCAGCAAGGAGGGCCAGCGGTACTGCCTTATTGCTGACACTTGTGACTCTTGTGCAGTGCTGCTGGCTTCTACTTTTCTTTTCTCTCTCCAGCTGCGCTGCAGGGGAATCAGTTCTATATCTGTGCTCCCTACTGTCTGGGACCTCTCTGTGCCTCCTTCCTCGCAGTACTGCCGGTTTCACTCTTACCCCACCAGCATCTGCTGAGGACACGCAGGGGAGCTATTTCAGGGTGGTGAGTGGGGGGCTCACCATCCTGAATGAGCACAGTGAGGGATCGTTGGGGGTGCAGATATTGCCTCCGTGCCACTATTCACTTGAATGTGTCTTGTTCGACGGGATATCATTTCTTCCATGATTGCAAAGCATAGCATCATGGCCGTTGCATTTCAGCAAAAATATAATTTGATATTTTCAGAGGAGAGGGCCCCTGTTAGGTAGGCTGTATGGGGCCCCGTGATTTCTATCAGCAGCCCTGGGTATACTACAACAGACTCTGCTCTTTAGGACAACACCAACCTTTCACCGTGGCCACCAATCATTACACTTTGTGTTTTGTGCATTCTTCACCCAACAGAAAACCATCACTACCATGAGATGGCCAGTTGATGGTGTTTACCTCCCAGGTAAAGGTACCCAGTCCCCCTTTGGGACGACAGCCCCAAAGCCTGCACAAAACTGAACAATGGCAATTCCCATTAGATGATCATAGAAGGTGCCACTGCTACCAAAACTACCTTTGTCCTCCTCAATCTCGCGAACCACCCGGATCATGAAGTCCAAGAGCCTTCCCTCACTTCATGCTGCACTTCAATTCAAGAAAACGGACCGAAAACCAAAGATCTCTTAGAAATCCAGTGTGTTGTATTGAGCAAGCATATATCAGTTCCAGTATTTTAACCCTCAGAGGTTCCCTTTAAAGTGTTAATCTGCTAGATCCTGATTCCTGCAGGCACACCTTACTCCCTGAGTGCTAGGGTCTTCCTGTCAAAGTCACATGATCTATGTTTAAAAGGCCACTGCCCAGTGGGGAATCTGTCCGCTGATCCCCCCTCAGCAAGAGGATGACTGGTCCCTGTGTGCTAATGCAGAGCTGTGCCCCTGATGATGTCATTTGTGACTAAACAAGTGGGGCGGACCAGTAAACACGCTACTGAGCATGTGCGAAGGATCGGCAGCCATCTTTGATGTTGGAATTCCATGTTGCTGTACCGTGTGATATGCTTTGTTACTTCTGAACGTTTGTAAGTGCTTAAACTTAATAAGTTCCCTTTTATGGGTTTTACGCTATGTCAACTGTAATTTTTATCATATGTGCATCGGCCCTGCTGAGCTAATTCCTAGTGGTGGTTCCATGCAAGTTGTGGATGTATATGGTCACAAATGACAGCAAAAATCCTGGTGTCTATGTGGATGAGGGGAGGTTGGAGAGAGCCCCCTTTCCCTGGGAGAATCTTACTATGTACATTTGACCACTCTTATATGGAGGATCACATTATTTGGTAAACCTTATGTGTGATCAATGACACCTGGGAGACCTTACATATGTTTGATGGTGACAGCCTGAGGACAGCTTGAGGAACTCATCTGAGGACACCCTGAGGAGCTCACCCTATTTTCTCACCATGGCTTGTGGGACTCTTTTTATTCTGTCCTAGAGTATTTTCTGCTGTATATGCCTCTATATATCTCTGTTTTTAGCACCCAAACCGGTTTAATCATTTCATTTAGGTTCTCTTTTTCACTCACCACCTACCCCCCATATGGGAACACATATATTTTAGACAATTATCCCTTCTATACACCATATTTGTTTTTTTATCTCCTTCACATCATATAGACTAGTTTGTCCCACCAACACGCCTTTCATCATTCACATGGGCTGTGCAGTGACGCTCGGGTTGGCCCAGTGGCCGGTATCCCTTTGGCATCCGTGTATGGGGGTGATTTCCCACCTCAACCCCGGACCAGGCAGGTGTCCGAGGCCGCATCGAATCCCATTCTTGGGCTGGGTACAGCCTGGGAGCTGTTTTGTGAGTAACCAAGATGCTATTTCTGATGTTTCCCTTCCTATACTATACTAATACTATACTAATGGTCTTCTTTTTCTACCCATTGCTATAGTACCTTATGCAATATACTGCTGATGAGTGGCTGAAATGCCACGAAACGCGTAGAGTTTCCATCAAGCATGCCAAGACAAGTCTGTTTTTTATACAGTTTTTTATTCTTCAAGCTACTTAATCAATTTGTGTGTATCATGAATTCTGATGGTCAATCATGTTCCCATATTTACTTGCATAAATACAGTATATAACCTCATTGTTTTTATTGACTTATAATATGTGAATCTACTTTTCTGAATAATTATGGAGATGTTTATATATGAATTTTTCCTATTAAAATGTTATTTACCAATGAAAACAAATGTTTTTTGGGATCATGATATGTCCAATGTGATTATGACAGTCATACATCAGAAACATTATTTCATGCACACAGTTGTTGTATATCATCTATTATCTACAATGACTCGCCTCATTTAAAGCCCCAGTTCCCCTTTTTTCTCTTTTTTTCATGTTCAGTAATAGGGGTGGAGGTTTGTCATTGTTTGGTCATGTACGGTCACACACACCTTTTAAGTTAATGCCTCTATATTAATTCCTGGATTTAAGCACTTTGCTGATTTATGTTTTTATTCAATTCCATGATATCACTGTTTGTGTACAGCATTTTGACTACACATATTGATGTTAGGAAGAGACATTGGAGAAAGGCCTATGGCTACACCATTGTGAATGTTCCTGATCTGTTCCGCATTTTAAAACAGGGGTAGGAACATTCTTTCTGCAGGGAATGCAGGTAAAGCAGCCCATTCAAATGCTGTGCTCATGCAAATGCAAGTCGCATCAACCACACAGATTTGAACCTAGACCAAATGGAAGATATCTGTTTACATCCATTTATGTCCACAGAAGATGATAAGGATGCATCTGTTCTTTTAGATGTAAACAGACATACATATGGACGTTTACATCCGCTCGCCCATAAAAATATATTGTTGTTCAGTCTGGAGCCGTCTGAAAAACCGACAGACAGATCTACACTGAATGCCCACATGAATGGGCAATTAGAATTTCAGAGCAAGAGTCTGCATTCAGATTGCAGATCCCTATAATAGTGATGTCTTCACACACTTTATTTTTTTATTTGGGGGCACATAAGAGGGGTTTTAGTCAGTACCGGGACAGGTTCGTCCAGCTCAAAGGGCAAGGATACAGAATTGTGCCCCCCCTCCCCCACTGTTAACACATGCCATAGAATGGGTGTACCACCCTGCAACCATTCTTTGCCCTCTTGCTTCACAGTGCCCAGGGCAGTTTCCCCTCCTGCCCACTCCTTGTCCCAGTCCTGGTTCTAATAATCATACATAGGGGAGGGACAGGAAGATTCAAAATGTACAGTGAGTGTGAGTTTTTTTTTAACCAATTCCTTTTTAATTTAATACATATGATAGCCTGTCCAGCTGGCTGCCTCCTTGCTGGCTTCCTATGGCTATCGATTCCTTATTTTGAGTCTGAGCCTGTAACTATGAAGACCTCACAGCACAAACTCAAGTGACAGAAAGCTGCAGTCCTACGCAAAACTGGAATAATTAAAAAATTGCTGATTCTGATTGGGAAAAACGGATTTCTAATTTTAGCTCAGTGTCAGTGTTTCCTGAATAGCATTAGCAGTTCATTGATTGATTTAATTTGCTGCCTGGATTTTGAAGGTAAGTAGAAGGAACCTGGAATACTGTATTACTGGTCTAAACTTCTTATTTACATACACTGATTTATGTCCTGTCCACTCAGTGAAAAAACAGGGCAATTGCACACGTGTCTAGCTTCCATGTCAATGATAAATACGCCAAGCATTTATAAAGTAGAGAACACCCCTCACATTTTTGTAAATATTTAAATATTTTATTATATCTTTTCATGTGAAGGAAAGAAATGACACTTTGCTACAATGCATGGACGTACAGTGAGGGGAGGCAGAGCCATGAACATAAAAACCAAAAACCAAAAAAAAATTGACTTGGGGGGGTTGTAGCTCGGCGACCTGGGGGTCACACCTTGGGGGGTATATGGCTGAAGTCCTACTCCACCAATGGTCAAAATTTGGGGCTCCTATCATCTATGGTTCCGGAGATACGGAGCTCCTTGAGCAGCCTGTCAGAAGCTACATATAGAACGGCCAGTTTAACCACTTCAGCCCCGGAAAGATTTCCCGTGTTAGGACCAGATCACTTTTTGCGATTCGGCACTGCGTCGCTTTAACTGACAACTGCGCGGCCGTGCGACTTTGTACCCAAACGAAATTTGCGTCCTTTTTTTCCCCACAAATAGAGCTTTCTTTTGGTGGTATTTGATCACCTCTGAGTCATTTCTGATCACCGCTATAAACAAAAATGAGCGACAATTTTGCAAAAAAAACATTTCTTACTCTTTGCTAAAATACAAATCCAAAAAAAATAAAATAAAAAAACAAATTTATTCACCGGTTTTGGCCGATTTATATTCTTCCTCGTATTTTTGGTAGAAAAAAAAAATCGCAATCGGCATTTATTGATTGGTTTGCGCAAAAGTTGCTGCATTTACAAACTATGAGAATTCATTTCTGGCGTTTTTCCAATTTTTTTTTTCTACTAGTAATAGCGGCGATCTGCGATTTTTATCGGGACTGCGATATTGGGCCGGACATGTCAGACGTTTTTTACACTTTTTTGGGAACAATGACATTTATACAGCGATCAGAAATGTAAATATCCACTGATTACTGTATAAATGTCATTGGCAGTGAAGGGGTTAACCTGCAGGGGGAAATCTAGGGGTTAACTGTGTTCCATAGGCGTGTTCTAACTGTGTGGGGGCTGGGCTACCATGGGCAGCCAGGGATCAGTAGATCTTTTAAATACCCACTGACAGAGCGGGGAACTGCCGTGTTTACATTGGCGGGTCCCCGTTGTTCCTCTCTGCCAGGCAATTGCAGCTCGCCGGCGGAGATCGAGTCCGCCCAAGCCGCGGCCACACTCCTGCAGCGATCGAGTCCGCCTGCTACAGCACACGTGCGAGCCGCCGTTTATAGATGGCAATTTGCAGGACACTGCCACTCTGCAGCAGTAAAAGTACGCGAGCCAGTCGGGAACCGGTTAACCAGCTCAGATCCGCGCTATAGCCAAAAGACAGCTACAGTGCTGCTCTGAAATGCCCAGAGGACGTCTATGGACATCCTCCTATGTGCATGCTCCCCACGCGCACTCGCAGCCTGGGGTGGCACGCTCTCGCGGCCGCGGCACGCTGCGTGGCCGTGCCCGCAGGTCGGGCGGACTCGATGTCCGCCCGAGACCCGCCGATCACCATTAGCAGCTGCAGAATGGGGGAACCGCCAATGTAAACACAGCGGTTCTCCGTTTTGTGAAGGGGGCATGACAGATCTACTGATCCTTGTCATTGGGATCAGTTAGATCTGTTATGTCCCGACCAGTCCAACCCCCACACAGTTAGAACACACACAGGGCACACAGTTAACCCCTTCACTGCCCCCTGCAGGTTAACCCCTTCACTGCCAATGATATTTATACAGTAATCAGTGGATATTTAAATTTTGATCGCTGTATAAATTTCATTGGTCCCAAAAATGTGCCAAAAATGGCCGACATGTCCGCTGCAATATCGCAGTCCCGATAAAAATCGCAGATCGCCACCATTACTATAAAAAAAAAGAATTTGTAAAAACGCAATCAATCAATTCCCACAGTTTGTAGACGTGATTACTTTTGCGCAAACCAATCAAAATATGCCGATTGCGATTATTTTTTTACCAAAAATATGTAGAAGAATATATATCGGCCAAAACTGATGAATCATTTTTTTTTTTTGGATATTTATTATAGCAAAAAAGTTAAAAATATTGTTCTTTTTTCAAAATCGTCGCATTTGTTTGTTTATAGCGCAAAAAATAAAAACCACAGAGGTGATCAAATACCACCAAAAGAAAGCTCTATTTGTGGGAAAAAAATGATAAAAATTTTGTTTGGGTACAACGTCGCACGACCGCGCAATTGTCATTCAAAATGCGACAGCGCTGAAAGCCTAAAATTGGTCTGGGCAGAAGGGGGGTTTAAGTGCCCAGTAAGGAAGTGATTAAACACAACCTGGCACACTCTGTTTAATGCAGACTGAGAGGATGAGCTCATAGTGCCTCACACTTCTTGTCAGAGGCACTGAGCTCAATGGATAGCTTGGAGCCTTGGACCAATGGTAAAGCACCATTGGCACAAGCTGCAGTGTCATAGAAGGGGGCATGTGTCTAAAAGACACATGCTCCCTTCCAGCCCAGCCCTCTTAACTACAAGGAAAAACAGGTTTATGTGTATAAGATTTACCCATAATCCCATGTTTTTCACGTACAGTTAAGAGGGAGAATGAGAATCTGCTGCTGCTGAAAAGGTACAAGCTAAATCATATATTATTATGCTATATGTTATAAGATAATCATTTATTATTTATCTATTTACTGTGAAATTACTGGTTTGAAGTTCAAATTTCAGTAATTTGTCCATAAAGCCACCTGCTTGAGTACAGTTTTTGAAAATATAGTAAATTACCTTAAATATAATATATAATAAAGATATATATATATAAATAATTATGGTAATTAACCCCTTATCTCATCCAGGCCAATTCTGACATTTCTCTCCTATATGTAAAAATCATCATTTTTTTGCTATAAAATTACTCAGGACCCCCAAACATTATATGTATTGTTTTAGCAGACACCCTAGGGAATAAAATGGCAGTCGTTGCAACTTTTTATGTTACACAGCATTTGTGGAGCAATTTTTTAAACGTGTTTTTCTCATGAATAAGAGAAAAAAACACTAAAGTTAGCCCGATTTTTTGTATAAATTTTTGTGAAAGATGATGTTACTCTGAGTAAATAGATACCCAACATGTCACGCTTTAAAATTGCACACACTTGTGGAAATGCGCCAAACTTCAGCACTTAAGAATTTCCATAGACAACGCTTTAAAGAGTTTAGAGTTACAGAGGAGGTCTAGTGCTAGAATTATTACTCTCACTCCAACGTTCGCAGCATATGTAACCTGTGTGTATCTGGCTCTGATACCAGCCAGTGCCTCACCAGCCACTCACCTCACCGCACGTTCCTGCTACAATGTAAAGTAGTGAGTGTACAGCTTGTATAATAGTGTAAATTTGCTGTCCCCTCACAATAACTGAGGGGACAGCAAATTTTCACTTAGGGGTGTACTCACTTTTGTTGCCAGCAGTTTAGACATTAATGGCTGTGTGTTGAGTTATTTTGAGGGGACAGCAAATTTACACTGTTATACAAGCTGTACACTCACTACTTTACATTGTAGCAAAGTGTCATTTCTTCAGTGTTGTCACATAAAAAGATATAATAAAATATTTACAAAAATGTGAGGGGTGTACTCACTTTTGTGAGATACTGTACATACTATATACATATGCAAAATGATGTACATTATTATACAGAGCTTATATAGAGCCAACAGTTTACGCAGCATTTTACAATATAAAAGAGGTACAATACAATAAGATACAAGAGGATTAAGAGAGCCCTGCTCAGAAGAGCTTGCAATCTAATGTACATGCAAAGGTCAGACAGAGCTAAGTACTACTAAAATTAACAATCATTCATATCTGGGAATTCAAAGAAATAAGATGCAGGAATGGGTTCTGTACAAATTTTTAAGTGGTCCCTATATATAATATTGCCAGCTGGCAGTTTTGTCCTTAGTTCACCTCGGGGTCCGCCTATCAAGTCACACAGGAGGAACAGCAACACTGGGTTGACAGAACCCCCTAGTGGGAAAAGTCTGAATTACCACTGGATCGTAACTGTAATGCACTTACCCATATCACAAGGATAAATGTCCAGATTAGAGCACCAGCCAATTTTTCTGAGAATGAATGAGTGAATGTTCTCTGATAACACTCCACATTCATGCTATGAATAAGTATCCTTAACAGATGTCTTCATTAAAAGTAAATTTATCATTTAAAAGAATGTTTGTAGCAGATTTCAAAATTCCTTTTTCACACTACTCTCCATGGAGGGCAAATCTGGGAAACATAAGAATTATAGGAATAACTTAGCTTGGCAGCCGCATGCACATACTCTGAAATCGTGTATAAGTGTTGTGTTTTTTTTTTTTTAACTCCCAGGGCATCTGCATACCATAATTCTTCCTAGGAATACTCCCTGACCTGGACCTGGAAGGGGGATAACTGAAAGACATAATGGGACTTGAATCCAAGAATTATCATATTATATCCCAGCTGTGACCTTAGAAAACAAGTGACCTTTTTATTTTTATTTATTTTTTTTATAATAATTTTTATTAAATTTTTCAAGATTAAAAAAAAATTAACAGTGTGCATGGTACAGTTGAATATAAGAAAGCCAAGGCATGAAGAATACAGTTCTAGAATTCTTAGAGATTTATTTTATTTTTTTATTGGTTTTTATTGGAACGACAAGGTTGGCTTTGATGTGTCTTCCCAACAAGCATCAAGCTCTCATCAACACAGAATATAAAAGGGGCTTTGAACCTCACAGCTCAGCACATAAGTATCTGGAGATACATTTACAGGACTGCAGTGTGGGTCTGCATTGAGACTGCAGTCCTTGTTCAGCATAACTGATCCCCTGGGCAGGCTCCCCTGCTTGGGAGAACATCTTGAGGTAGACTGTTGAGGATTTCAGATACATGCCGGCTGCACAAGGCAGTCATCACCCTGTCTGTACAACAGTCTCCCCTCTCTAGCTATTCGTTTCAGAATATCTTTCAGGTAGCCATATTATGTAATTGTGTAATTTCTTCAGTGTTGTCACAGGAAAAGATAAATAAAATATTTACAAAAATGTGAGGGGTGTACTTACTTTTGTGAGATACTATATATAATGCCCACTGGATGTAAATACATATATAAAAAAAACAACTCATATCAGATAATTCATCAGTATATACACTCTGTAGTCCATATGTGCCAAAAAAATGAATGAATTACTTGTGCAAAATGTAAAAAATGTCCAATCTCCTATAATAGTCCTCTAATCTTCAATTCCACCAAATAATGAGTAAATAAATCTTCTTAAATCTTCACACAGACACCAATGTGCCCTTCCCCAATAGGCCCCCTTAGGATATGGGCTCACCTCATCCAGTGGACCCTGCAAATGAATGGAGGGTCATACACGCTTGTTAATGCTCACAAACCTGGGTCACCTAGATACACCAATCTTCTCTTCCACTCCTCAGCCCCAAATATGTAACGGTTCATGCAGGAATTTTCATATCGGATAAAAGGAGAAGCTGAAAGTGCAGTATATCTGCTAAAAATGAATTAATTTAAATAAAACATACAGGTGTACACTCACATAAAACCAGCATCTCAGAGCATGTAGAACAGGGATATGCAATTAGTGAACCTCCAGCTGTTGCAGCACTACATGTCCCATGAGGCATAGAAAGACTCTGACAGCCACAAGCATGACACCCAGATGCAGAGGCATGATGGGACTTGTAGTTTTGCAACAGCTGGAGGTGCGCTAATTGCATATCTCTGATGTAGAAGTTGTCACAGTATCAGCAAACCAACCAACAAGAAGTCTCCTCCTGGCGTGATGATATCAATGACCATCTAACATGTTGCGCCCAATAGGCTTTCTCAAAGGATCAGGGAAAACATATGTATGACCCAGGAGCCACAAAAGCTGGTGAAATGGAAATTTATGAGCATGGGCAAACACATCCACTTGAAGGTTTGTAACACAACACGCGAAAAACTGATCCTGCAGCATTTTCGGCAACTTAAAGTAACATAATGTACTGCGGTGCATTGTAGTGCAGTGTGTTGGCATCTACTGTTTGTGTGCAGGGATTAAATTCTGAATAAAAAGTGCTGCAATGCACATAGTATTGTTCATTAACATGCAATGCCAAAATGTGCAAGCACAAACCTAAAGTGAATCATGATCCTTTTCTACCTTAATTTAAAAAAATACAAAGCACTGTCAGTAAGAATAACAATTTTTCTAAAAGTTTGCATTAAAAAAAGTCTAAAATCAATATAGACATTTTCTATTGTGTAGCATAAGATGAACATAATGTAAAGAAATCTATGGACAGATTGCAGCAAACAGCATGTCAGCCTTTGTCCCAACTCCATCCCTGGCTGCAAGATGCTGCTCTGTAAAATCTAACCAAGGGCACTGCAGAAAGTCAAACGCTATATAGGGACCATATGATATGGATAGGCTTACACTCACAGAAAGGCAATATAAACTCTGCTATATAAATAGAACTCAGGAAGTCAGATCGATGATAGATAGATAGATAGATAGATAGATAGATAGATAGATAGATAGATAGATAGATAGATAGATAGATAGACAAAATATATATTCTATATCAAAAGACTGGCTGCTTTAAACCTATTTTTAAAAAGGGCAAACAAAAGTGTGTGTGCTAATTTATAGCTACCATCCAGAGGTCCTATTACCTAATCTGAATTCATTAAACTGAACTCTATTTGGCTTTTTTAGATTACAACCCTTGTACAAATGCTAATTAAAAGGAGATAATAAGCAAACCAATGGTTCCGATGTTTTTGGGAATCATTGTCTTATAGCCAGCAAGAAGTGAAATGACATCAGTGCACCAATGATAATGGCAAGGGAGCACCAATATTTCTTTCATATGGGTCTAAACTGTAGACATCTACAGTATCTGACAAAAGTGAGTACACCACTCACATTTTTGTAAATATTTTATTTATATCTTTTCATGTGACAACACTGAAGAAATGACACTTTGCTACAATGTAAAGTAGTGAGTGTACAGCTTGTAAAACAGTGTAAATTTGCTGTCCCCTCAAAATAACTCAACACACAGCCATTAATGTTTAAACCGCTGGCAACAAAAGTGAGTACACCCCTAAGTGAAAATGTCCAAATTGAACCCAATTAGCCATTTTCCCTCCCCGCTGTCATGTGACTCGTTAGTGTTACAAGGTTTCAGGTGTGAATGGGGAGCAGGTGCGTTAAATGTGATGTTATCACTTTCACCCTCTCATACTGGTCACTGGAAGTTCACTATGGCACCTCATGGCAAAGGAATCGCTGAGGATCTGAAAAAAGCATTGTTGCTCTACATAAAGATGGCCTAGGCTATAAGAAGACTGCCAAGACCCTGAAACTGAGCTGCAGCATGGTGGCCAAGACTATACAGCGGTTTAGCAGGACAGGTTCCACTCAGAACAGGCCTCGCCATGGTCGACCAAAGAAGTTGAGTTCACATGCTCAGCGTCATATCCAGAGGTTGTCTTTGGGAAACAGACGTATGAGTGCTGCCTGCAATGCTGCAGAGGTTGAAGGGGTGGGGGATCAGCCTGTCAGTGCTCAGACCATACGCCACACACTGCATCAAATTGGTCTGCATGGCTCTCGTCCCAGAAGGAAGCCTCTTCTAAAGATGATGAACAAGAAAGCCTGCAAGCAGTTTGCTGAAGGCAAGCAAACTAAGGACATGGATTACTGGAACCATGTCCTGTGGTCTGATGAGACCAAGATAAACTTATTTGGTTCAGAGGGTGTCAAGCTTGTGTGGAGGCAACCAGGTGAGGAGTACAAAGACAAGTGTGTCTTGCCTACAGTCAAGCATGGTGGTGGGAGTGTCATGGTCTGGGGCTGCATGAGTGCTGCTAGCACTGGGGAGCTAAAGTTCATTGAGGGAACCATGAATGCCAACATGTACTGTGACATGTTGAAGCAGAGCATAATCCCCTCCCTTCAGAGAATGGGCTGCAGGGCAGTATTCCAACATGATAATGACCCCAAACACACCTCCAAGAAGACCACTGCCTTGCTAAAGAAGCGGAGGTTAAAGGTGATGGACTGGCCAAGCATTCCTCCAGACCTAAACCCTATTGAGCATCTGTGGGGCATCCTCAAATGGAAGGTGGAGGAGCACAAGGTCTCTAACATCCACCAGCTCTGTGCTGTCATCATGGAGGAGTGGAAGAGGACTCCAGTGGCAACCTGTGAAGCAATGGTGAACTCCATGCCCAAGAGGGTTAAGGCAGTACTGGAAAATAATGGTGGCCACACAAAATATTGATATTTTGGGCAAAATTTGGACATTTTCACTTAGGTGTGTACTCAGTTTTGTTGCCAGCGGTTTAGACATTAATAGCTGTGTGTTGAGTTATTTTGAGGGGACAGAACAGTCACACTGTTATACAAGCTGTGCACTCATTACTTTACATTGTAGCAAAGTGTCATTTCTTCAGTGTTGTCACATGAAAAGATATAAGAAAATATTTACAAAAATGTGAGGGGGTGTACTCACTTTTGTGAGATACTGTTCTTAGGAATTTCTAGAGAATGTTGTAGAGACTCTTTAGAATTCTTACATGCCTCCAAAGACAAATATTCCCAACGCACATGTTTCCAGAAATAGCTGTAAAGTACAGGAAGTGGGTGCTGCAGCGACCACCGGCTGGAGACCGGAAAAAGCACAGAACAAGAGATATGTTTCCAACACACCAAGAATCTCCAAAAAAGCATGCAAAATTTGTATTAAAGTGGAGTCCCAACCAAAAGTGGAAGCTCCGCTTATCTGACTCCTTCCCTCCTCTGGTGCAACATTTGTCAGTGTTTTTTAATTTTATTTTTTATTATTTTTACAATTTTACTTTTAAATATTTATTTATTACATTTTTTTTAATCAATCCTGTTGGGGGGTGGGGGGCTTTGGTGAGACACCAGGGGTCTAAACAGACCCCTGGCATCTCCCCTTTGAGACAGGGAAAGGGACTGAGGACACAAATTCCCCAGTCCCTTTCTTTGCAGCCTCAGCTGCACTGAAGATGAATGGACAGAAGACAGAGGCTCCTGTTCATTCATAAACAGAAGCATCATAAACACAGTCTATGATGCTCAGTCATGAATGGACAGTGTCAGTGAGCATTTGGAAAAGGAACGAGCCGGTAAATTACAGATTTACCGGCTCCTTCCTCCGCTCTCCATCCTGACAGATCCAGGACGAGGGGGAACCAGAGGAGGAGCCAGAGAGCCGGGGAGGACACAGAGGATGGGTCAAGCATCGGAGCATGTGCTCATGCAAATGCTCTGTATCAGCACAGATACCGATACTAGTATCGGTATCAGTGCAACCAGTGGCGTAACTAGAACCCTCAGGGCCCCGATGCAGGAAACCATGAAGGGCCCCCCTGACAGGGCCCTTTCCCCGGAGCCCGGTGGCGGAACACATATAAACACATACATAATGCACACACACACATATACTGTATATATGTACACATATAAGCACACACACACACACATTAATGCACCCACACACATGCACCCACACACATGTACCCACACACATGCAGCCACACACATGTACCCGCACACATGTACCCACACACATGCAGCCACACACATGCACCCACACACATGTACCCACACACATGTACCCACACACATGCAGCCACACACATGCAGCCACACACATGTACCCACACACATGCAGCCACACACATGCAGCCACACACATGCACCCACACACATGTACCCACACACATGTACCCACACACATGCACCCACACACATGTACCCACACACATGCACCCACACACATGTAGCCACACACATGCACCCACACACATGTACCCATGTACACACACCCACGTACACACACCGATGTACACAC
>BLSH010438581.1:1201625-1216740 GCA_018402905.1 Glandirana rugosa | reverse complement strand
CCCCCCCACCAGCCTGCCTGTGTCTAATCCCCCTGCCTGTGTCTAACCCCCCCACCACCCATGCCCGTATCTGAACCCCTACCACCGCCGCCTCTGACTGAATCCACCACCACTGTTGCATGTAAATCTGACTATCTGATAAATGTTATTTTAGTTTTAATTGACATGATATAAAATAATGGATGCGGGGGCCTTTTGGTGGGTGTTATTTTTTTTTTTTGTGGGGCGGTAGGGGGGCAGCATTTCATTCTTGAGCCCAGGCAGCACAATGTCTTGGGCAGGCCCTGCTCAGGGCTCTCCTCTGTGCCCCGCTAAGTCACTATATAGCAATATCCTGCCATGACACAGAATCACCCTCCTCCTTGGCAAACTCTGAGCTCAGCTGAGTATTGATCACCCGAAAATCTGCAAGATGAGCACTATGACGCAGAGGACAACCCCAGTGGGCACGCAGCAATGAGGAATAGGCTTCTAACAAGAAGATTCATCAATGTATATAAAATATACTTACTTCCTAAAAAGAGTTATATATAAAAACTGCATATCAAAATGATATAAAATGTACAGCATATATATAACAAGAATTAAATATGAAAAGAATTACATATAAAAGCAAGGCTAAAAAGAATGCACAAGAACAAGGTTCGAAAAGTATTTTTTAGAATGTATTTTTTAAGCTATAACCACAACTAACACAAAGAAGTAAACTACAGAGCAGCTAGTAATTAAAGTTATTAAAATAGAAATCTAAATAGTAAACAAAGTGAGGGGTAGGTGAGGCTCTAGCTGTCTAGCATGTTGCTAGTATGTATCATAAACTTGGTAAACCCCAAATAAATGCTAGTCCATGACAAATTCATAAACACATTTTTTTGTTGGATAATACAATAGAAATCAGCTGTATATATTTACTACATAAAATCTAGAAATATTGAAAAACATTTTAAAAATAAATTGAATAATTACAAATATTGGAAAAAGAAATGTACAAATATTGAAATAAATACAAATAAATATTCTAAAAAACAAATATGCAGAAATAGTGAAATAAATAATAAAAAATCATAAAATATGATATGCAACTTTCAGCAAAGTAAATTATAATACTAATGATTTACACAAACACAATATAAATATATATTTATATACTGTATATACATGTAACCAGGTGTGTGCCCAAAATAAACAAAATACAAGGGGTTACAAGACGGGGGCATAACTTTAGAATAAACCAGCAACTTTATAAATATGGAAATCATTTGTGTTATAATGTATTCTTGTTAATATATCTATATTTTACTTTTAATATTTTATTTTTGTATTTATTTCCATATATATCATCCACAGAATTCCAGGTGCCCTGTGCTGATCTGTGGGGACATATTCTCCATCAATGTCCCAGCCAATCAGAAAAAAGCTTCCAGCAGAAGGCTGATTGCAGTCATTGTGGATGGCTGCTCAGCATTGGTCACACAGCACTCTGACATCCAATCTATAGACTGTGCACTTACCTGTCTGCTAGTTGTGGTTCACCTGCAGAGTGAAGTGTATGTGGCAGCAGAGGGGTGTAGAGTTGGGAAGGATGTGTGGACGGGAGGTGCAGCTTCACTTACCTGAGCAGGGATCTGTGGGTCCGTAGTGCTGTCTGCAGTGTCTGTGCCGACGGATCCATCCATGCTGCATTACGGACTTCTCCCCGTGACTCTGCAATCCCGCATGTCTGCCAGGGCACTCAGCACTGCATTGCTGGGACAGCGGAGAGTGTGCAGGCTCAGGGTCGTGCAGTGTGCGCTCAGGGTTGTGCAGAGTGTGCAGGCTCAGGGTAGTAGTGCAGAGTGTTCAGGCTCAGGGTAGTAGTGCAGAGTGTTCAGGGTAGTAGTGCAGAGTGTTCAGGCTCAGGGTAGTAGTGCAGAGTGTTCAGGGTAGTAGTGCAGAGTGTGCAGTGTTCAGGGTAGTAGTGCAGTGTGTGCAGTGTTCAGGGTAGTAGTGCAGAGTGTGCAGGCTCAGGGTAGTAGTGCAGAGTGTTCAGGGTAGTAGTGCAGAGTGTGCAGTGTTCAGGGTAGTAGTGCAGTGTGTGCAGTGTTCAGGGTAGTAGTGCAGTGTGTGCAGGGTAGTAGTGCAGAGTGTGCAGTGTTCAGGGTAGTAGTGCAGTGTGTGCAGGGTAGTAGTGCAGAGTGTGCAGTGTTCAGGGTAGTAGTGCAGTGTGTGTGCTCAGGGTAGTGCAGTGTATGCAGCCTAAGTAATGATAGCACTGCTCCTCTGTGGACAGCACTCTGGGACAAGTTAGAACATGTTAAAAACTTATGTGATGTCAGTGCTGCACTATGAATAAGTTCTTCCTGTGTGTCCATTTGTATATGAATGGTAGACTAGAGGCCACTGTCCTGAAGAGGTGTAAATTCTACCATATTCTTCCAAAGAAGCATCACTCCTAACTGTCCCTTATTGTATAACAAATTCATATCTCCCCTTTTTGGTCTGCTGTATAAGCAGTTGGGCTCCAGAGCAATTTTTTTGTGTTTGTCACATGTAAAAAATCTTCATATTTGGCAATAAAATTACAGAAAACATTATAGATTTTCTGAAAGCCGAAGCCCTGTAGATTAGGCCTCATACACACAGGCGTTTTTTGACGCCGGCGTTTTCTGGCGTTTTTTGAAGCTCTGCATGTTAGTCAATGGCCCCATAAAAACGTCGGCGTTTTTGAGCTGTAGATGGCGTTGGCGTTAGTGAGCAGAAAATAGAACCCATGGCCATCGCGTTCTGAGGCTGTAACGTTTTGACGTTTTTTGACGCCGACGCCACAAAACGCCAACAAACGCCACCTAATAATGTACCGGCGTTTTTTGACGCCGACGTTTTTAGGTTGAAAAATAGCAGAGGGATGATTTTTTTTAAAAAACGCCTATTGACGCCGACGCTCACTAACGCTCAAAAACGCCAATGCATAACGCCTAAAAACGTCGACTTTTTTTCCTTGACGTCAGACCAACGTTTTGTTTATTTTTTTAGATACGCCCGTGTGTATGAGGCCTTAGGTAATAGTTGTAGTTTTATGTCACTTGATATTTGTGCATCTGTTTATTAAACAAACATTTTCAGGCAAAAATATAACATGAATTTTAGCGTAAAAACACACCATATAATACCCATTTTTGGTTAAAATATAAAAGATGAGGTTGCATTTAGTAAATAGATATCAAATATTCCATGTCTTAAAATTGTGTGCGCCTGGGATATCGCCAAAAACTATGGTGCCCAAAAATCACCATAGGTGACACTTTAAAAGCCTGTACCCGCTTTTACCGGGTTTAGAGTTAAAGCGAAACTAAGGCCTCATACACACAGCGTTTTTTGACGCCAACGTTTTTTGCAGCTCTCCATGTTATTCAATGGCCCTCTAAAAACGCCATCGTTTTTGAGCAGTAGAGGGCATCGGCGTTAGTGAGCTGTTTCTAGAACGCAGGACCAGTGCGTTCTGAGGCTGCAGCGTTTTGGCGTTTTTTGACGCCAGTCGGCAAAACGCTCACTAACGCCGTACCATTTTTCGACGCCAACGTTTTTAGGTTGAAAAATAGCAGAGGACTGATTTTTTTTTAAAAAATGCCTATTGACGCAGACGCTCACTAACGCCGATGCAAAACGCCGGAAAAAACGCAGATTTTTTCAAAACGTCGGACCCGATGTTTTGCTTATTTTTTTTCAGACGCCTGTGTGTATGAGGCCTTAAGGTTCGTTTTTTTTTTTTTTAAAGAAAACATGTCATACTTACCTTCTCTGTGCAGCGGTTTTGCACAGAGTGGCCCCAATCCTCCTCTCATGGGGTCCCCCAGCGGTGCTCCTGGCTCCTCCTCTTCTTAAGTGCCCTGTCAGGGAAACACTTTCCCTAAGGGCACTTGTGCAGGCGCACTCCCGTGTACTGCTGCTGCGTCCATTGACACAGACAGCAGGACTCGGCCCCGTCCCTGGGTTCCGTGTCACTGGACAATCTATCCAATGAGGACCGAAGGCCATGGCTGGAACTGCTAGGCTTGTCCCCGGCGCGGGAACGATCGGGCTCAGGTAAGTTAAAGGGGGACTCTGGGGGGGCAGCTGCAACAGAAAAGGTTTTTCACCTTAATGCATAGAATGCATTAAGGTGAAAAAACGTGAGGGTTTACAACCCCTTTAACTAGAAACTCTTGTGCTAGAATTATTGTTCTCACACTGGCAATATGTGGTGCAATCGCGGTTTAAATATGCGTGGACACATCCTGGGCTTTCAGATGTGTGGAGCAACGGAGGTTTCGGCAATTATTTTTTAATTTTAATATATTTTATTACTTTATTTTGTTTAAAACGTTTTTCTTTTTTTATTTATTTATTTTAACTTGATTGCAATTCCAAGGGGTTAATAAACCCCTATGTGATAGCATTGGGCAGCTGACAGGTATTTTTCATGGAGACATTGGAGTCTAATAGATCCCAATGTCTTCTCTGCCCTTCACACCATCTAACCAAGCACAGATCGGCTTGGTTAGATGTGTCCCCTAGCTGTACTGGGCAGGAAATGGTGCATCTGAGACCGGAAGTGAAATCACTTCCGGTTACATTGATTTGCCTCAGTCTCACAGTGATCTCCTCTCTCCCCTAGCCGGTGTTTGTGTTCCCGGGCTCCAGTAAAAGCGTGAGAGCCCAGGAACCGCGGGGGGAGGGGGGCCACTGGTGGGGGCACTGCCCTGTCGGCTCTGTGAAAGGGAGGTGCATTAGTGCACGCTTACTGCAGAATATTGAATTGCGTTAGTACTCTTTTATTTATTTATGTAAGGTACTGATATAGCGCCATCAATTTACGCAGCACTTTGCATATACATTATATGTTCAAAGCAGTCCCTACCCTCAAGGAGCTTACAATCTAAGGTCCCTAACTCACATTCATGCATACACATAATAGGGACAATTTAGACAGGATCCAATTAACTTACCATCATGGCTTTGGAGTGTGGGAGGAAACCTTTATGACAGTATATTGAAGTGCGTTAGTGCACGTTTACTGCGGTATATTGAACTGCATTAGTGCACGTTTACTGCAGAATATTGAATTGCGTTAGTGCACTTTTATGGCAGTATATTTGAAGTGTGTTAGTGCAGTTTTACTGCAGTATATAGAATTGCATTAGTGCACTTTTACTGCAGTGTATTGAACTGCCTTAGTGCAGTTTTGCTGCAGTATATTGAAGTGCCTTAGTGCACCTTTTATAGCTATATATTGAATTACGTTAATGAAGTTTTACTGCAGTATATTGAATTGTGTTAGTGCACTTTTACTGCAGAATATTGAAGTGTGTCAGTGCACTTTTAGTGCAGTATATTGAATTATGTAAGTGCAGTTTTACTGCAGTATATTGAAGTGTGTCAGTGGAGTGTATCTGTGTATTGAGTACTCAAGTTAAAGTGCACCAAATACCACTTTCCATTGACTAAAGTGCATCCAAGTACACATTTCCTCTTCTCTATTACATTTCGGTAATAAGCCCCCGCATTAGGTCTGGGAGGCCCACAAGGAGAGGCAGGTGTTCCCATGGCACTGTGAGGGGGCCAGTAGCATCTGTGTCCACAGTAGGGATGAGCTGTGTGTTTGAGTCGAACACAGCTGTTCCTGTGTTCACTGAACACACAAACGGGGCGCTTGGCAGGAAGTTCGCTTGCTGATGAGCACCCCATAATGCACTGCGCTCTTGCAGTCCATTGATTGCTGATGATTGGCCAAAGCATGCATCTGACCTGTATGCTTTGGCCAATCACAGCACAATGTACTTTGCCTTTAGCCAATCATGGCTCTCAGAGTGTCTTTGGCCAATCATGGCTCAGGGGCCCCACACTATATAAAGCTGCTGCTTTCACGGCAGCCGTGTATAGTGATAATGGAGATTAGGCAGGTAGTTAGTGGATAGTGCATCCAGTCAGTTTAGTGCAATCAGTGTAATGTACATGCATATCCCACTTTTAAGTGCACAATGGGACTAGAGCATGTATGTAAAACAAACTGTACTTAAAGTGAAGCAATACCTTTTTTCACTTCTCAATGCATGTACTGCATTGCAGTAATCATTTACAGGCATAACTGATTGCCGACCCCAAAATTGGATATGTTGTAGTCCTGGGTCCCCTCTCGGTGCTCCCCAAGTTGGGTGTCCCTGTCACTTATGGTTTGGGAGCAGTGCCATGTCAGCTTTTCAGATGATTTTCTGGTATGAGAGTCTCTAGCTGAGTATGGTTATTCTGCTCTGATTCCATGTTGGAAGGAATTACTAGATTATATGGATATGGAAATATCTGGAAGCATTTCAGTCTGCTCTCAATGCAGTTACAGGGTTTTAAGGAGTGGCCATAACTTCTCTAAATGCTGAGCTATATACCCTGATCTGTGAGGCTGAGCTGTATACCCTGATCTGTGAGGCCGAGCTATATACCCCGATCTGTTAGGCTGAGCTATATACCCTGATCTGTGAGGCTGAGCTGTAAAACCTGATCTGTGACGCTGAGCTATATACCCTGATCTGTGAGGCTGAGCTATATACCCTGATCTGTTAGGCTGAGCTATATACCCTGATCGATCTGTGTGGTTGAGCGATATACCCTGATCTGTAATGCCGAGCTATATAAAACAAAATAAAACCATGGAGGGTGCGCTGGAACAGAGGAGGAGTATATGGACAAAAAAAAAAAAAAAGATTCAAACCAGTGTACTAAATAACAGTTTATTGAAAGGTAATCCAATATTTGATGAAGGTTTCAAGTAAAAATAGAGTTCATGAATGAATGGATGGATGTACACAGAAATGCTCAGGCTGAGC
The DNA here is from genome assembly GCA_018402905.1 of Glandirana rugosa. NCBI lineage: Eukaryota > Metazoa > Chordata > Amphibia > Anura > Ranidae > Glandirana > Glandirana rugosa. The sequence goes on along the minus strand of BLSH010438581.1, from coordinate 1,209,904 downwards.
TCACTCATAGTAAGGCTGCATTCACACCTGAGCGACACGTTTTTGGACCATATGAAGCTTTTTGTAGCGCGTTTTGTAGAGCAACGTCACGCGTTTGCAAATGCCGATGTCGCGCTAATACATGCCCGATTCGCCTGACAAAAATACCTCTGGGAGAAGTTTGAGCTTAGGGTGTTTGGCTTCAGGCATTTTTGAGTGGAGATATGCACCATCTCCATAGAGAATCATTAATTTTTTTCCCCTCCAGCATTTTGTAGCTTCAGGCATATTTAAGCAACAAAACGCTCAGGTGTGAATGGGCCCTGATCCTGGGTGTGGATGAACAGGTGGATGGCTGGATGTGTCCTGAACCTGCAGCACAGGGAAAGTGTAGATTTAACTAGGCGTAGGTGCACAGCGATGGAAGTACTGTGGAGGAGCGTGGCACCCGTAGATCACTCTCAGTCAGCCTCAGGAAAGGGTTAATTCCCTTATTTGGGGCCATCTTACAATTACCCATCATCCTTCATGTCCTTTTGGTATCAAGGTTGCGCATTGGCCCCTCTTGTTTTTTTTTCTTGCTTAGCTACAGTATATACCCTGATCTGTGATGCTGAGCTATATACCCTGATCTGTGAAGCTGAGCTATATATCCTGATCTGCAATGCTGAGCTATATACCCTGATCTGTAATTCTGAGCTATATACCCTGATCTGTGAGGCTGAACTGTATATCCTGATCTGTGAGGCTGAGCTGTATACCCTGATCTGTGAGGCTGAGCTGTATACCCTGATCTGTGAGGCTGAGCTATATTGCCTGATCTGTGAGGCTGAGCTATATACCCTGAGCTGTGAGGCTGAGCTGTATACCCTGATCTGTGAGGCTGAGCTATATACCCTGATCTGCGAGGCTGAGCTATATACTCTGTCCTGTGATTCTGGGGCCGTATACTCTGTCCTGTGATGCTGAGCTGAATACTCCTGACACCCCCCCGATCCCAGTCCCCCCGATGTGAGTGAGTATCAGATACATCAGTTTGGGTTCCATAAACTTCAATGGAGTTCATTATTCGGCTCCGAACTTGCGCAACGAACTTGCTGGAACAAACTGAACAAGGGGGTAATTCGCTACTTCTCTATTTAATGTTTGATTGTTCACATGACTTCAGCTTCCACCTGGCCCCGGGCATTGGTGAGCATGCCTTTGGGTAAGGTGTTACCCCACGTTCATGGGCGCAGTAAACACCGCCCACACACGGATTGAGCCTTGTGCATACAGTACCATGAAAAAGTACTCATACGCCTTGAAATTTTCCACATTTTGTCATGTTACAACCAAAAAGGTAAATGTATTTTATTGGGATTTTATGTGATAGACCAACACAAAGTGGCACATAATTGTGAAGTGGAAAAAAATTATAAATGGTTTTCAAAATTGTTTACAAATAAATATCTGAAGAGTATTTGTATTTGCATTTGTATTCAGCCCCCTGAGTCAATACTTTGTAGAACCACCTTTCGCTGCAATTACGCTGCAAGTCTTTTTGGGGAAGTTTCTACCAGCTTTGCACATCTAGAGAGTACATTTTTTGCCCGTTCTTATTTGCAAAAAGCTCAAGCTCTGTCGGATTGGATGGAAAGCGTCTGTGAACAGCAATTTTCAAGTCTTACCACAGATTCTCAATTGGATTTAGGTCTGGACTTTGACTGGGCCATTCTAATACATGAATGGGCTTTGATCTAAACCATTCCATTGTTGCTCGGGCTGTATGTTTAGGGTTGCTGTCCTCCTGGAAGGTGAACCTCCGCCCCAGTCTCAAGTGTTTTGCAGATTCTGGCAGGTTTTCTTCTAAGATTGCCTTTTATTTGGCTCCATCCATCTTCCCATCAACTCTGACCAGCTTCCCTGTCCCTGCTGAAGAAAAGCATCCCCACAACATGATGCTGCCACCACCATGTTTCACGGTGGGGATGGTATGTTAAGGGTGATGTGCAGTGTTAGTTTTCTGCCACACATAGAGTTTTGCTTTTAGGCCAAAAAGTTCAATTTTGGTCTCATCTGACCAGAGCACCATCTTACACATGTTTGCTGTGCAAACTGCAAAGGAGACTTCTTATGGCTTTCTTTGAACAATGGCTTTCTTCTTGCCACTCTTCTATAAAGGCCAGATTTGTGGAGTGCATGACTAATATTTGTCCTGTGGACAGATTCTCCCTCCTGAGCTATGGATCTCTGCAGCTCCTCCAGAGTTACCATGGGCGCATTGGCTGCTTCTCTAATTAATCCTCTCCTTGCCCGGCCTGTCAGTTTAGGTGGATGGCCATGTCTTGGTAGGTTTGCAGTTGTACCATATGTGTTGAATGCGGGTATCAGATCCCTGCCCCCCCCCTCACTAACTCATGATAGAGGACCGGCCAATTTCACATCGCACTTGTCACTAACGTAACAATGCCACTCTCAGCTGCACCCAGCACAAAGATTTTCCAGCTTGCAGGACCACAATCTAGGTGCTAGCAGCCTGAGAGCGATTGTTACCGGGTTATTTAAGCAATTAACCCTTTCAATGCCACCGCCTCTTTGGACCGAGCAAGAGGAACTCGTAATTTTAGCAATATCAATTATGATATTAGAGTATTCGCCTGTAACACACGGTCACCACAGACAGGTGTATTCAGATGATTTACTCTAACAGTAGCACTTCTTCAAGGAACAGGTTCATTATAGCTTGCATTAAGAGCTTTAGAGACAAGGTCAACACTTTCAAAATAAGGTTTAATAATGAAAAGGTCAAAATTGGTGCAAATAAATTATTTACAGAAAAAGGTGATTCAAAGCAGTAAAGACAGAATATACAGCAACAAGTGCAACAAGAGATCATATAGAATTGAAGGAAGAAATCTACTTGCATTTAATGTCCTTGATTAACAGGGTTTTGGTTGATGGTTCTCACTTGTCAGATGTTCGTAGTGTGATGGTAATCGGAGAACTGACAACTGTCCTTGGCATTCTCTTTTTCTCTGGGAGTAAAGGGGTGGGGCCATATGCCCCTGACCACTCACATGGGTAAGGAGGGCCCATGGGCTGTCCGGGGCTGACAATGGCATAATAACCCTCCTTGACATGCAGTTTCTATACCAATATTCATATTTCACAATATGTACAAGGTGCATTCCTGAAACTGATAAATTATAATGCAGTATAAAAAGCTGCATTCCAACAAGTCTAAACATGACAGGTTTCCAATGCCTAATTTATTTAGGAGGAAGAAGTGTTACCAGTGGCTTGTCATATGATCGGGCCTAGGGGTGTCTAGACTTAATTTGTTCAGTATAAAATTCCGCATTCAAATATGTACTTTTTATTAAGGTGTCACATTCCTGTCTGAATTTATGAATCATGTGTGATTTAAGGTTTGCATGAGGTAGGGGTCTCGGGAAGGTTGCTTTGGCTCTCAGTGTCCTTTTATGACCTTGGTTAATTTTGAGCCTCTCTTTGATGCCATGCTTGGTAGGTTTAATGGGCTGCCTAGCAAAAAACCGACATCCCAGGGCTCATTTAGCTGAGATACCAGTGAGCTTTTGGAATTCCATGCTCAAGGGAGGGGGGGGGAGTACTTTAAACTGTCATGGCTGATTTCTGAACAAGATGGCTGCTAGCTACGTTTTTTGTGTGTCTAGCACGTGATATCATTACACCATACTCTTTCCATTTTCGGATGATGGATTGAACAGTGCTCCGTGAGATGTTCAAAGCTTGGGATATTTTTTTATAACCAAACCCTGATTTAAACTTCTCCACAGCTTTATCCCTGACCTGTCCGATGTGTTCCTTGGTATTCATGATGCTGTTTGCTCACTAAGGTTCTAAATACAGAACAGCTGTATTTGTACTGAGATTACATTACACACAGGTGGACTCCATTTACTAATTTTAGGTGACTTCAGAAGGCAATTGCTTCCACTAGATTTTAGTTAGGGGTATCAGAGTAAAGGGGGCTGAATACAAATGCACGCCACACTTTTCAGATATTTATTTGTAAAAAATGTGGAAAACCATTTCTCGTTTTTCCTTCCACTTCACAATTATGTGCCACTTTGTGTGGCATAAAATCACATAAAATCACATAAAATCCCAATAAAATACATTTACATTTTTGGTTGTAACGTGACAAAATGTGGAAAATTTCAAGAGGTATGAATACTTTTTCCAGGCACTGTATAAAAGGGGCCTCAATAGGGTTGGCACCTCATCCCTTTAAACCTGAACACATATAAATTACACAGATTCTGAGGCTAATTTAATGCAGATAAGGCACCAAGGGAGTTTAGTTACCATTTTAACCACTTGCTGACCAGCCGCTGCAGTTATACTGTGGCAGGTCGGCTTTATTGCGTGAATCGCCGTAGCTGTACATTGCTTCATGCAATAGATACAGTGGGGGCTCGCACACCCGTGGACCTACGCCGGTGCCGATGAACGTGGCCAGCGGCCGCAATGTCCACCAGCCACCCACAATCACTCCATAGAGAGCCAGAATGGGGATCTGTCAATGTAAGCAGATCCCCGTTCTGTCAGGGGAGTAGAGAGAGATCGTCCATTCCTAGTGAACAGGAACAGCGATCTCTCTCTTCCTCCAGTCAGTCCATTTCCCCCACAGTTAGAAACACCTCCCAGGGAACACATTTAACCCCTTGATCAACTGCCAATTCATTTTAAGGATGCACATTAGTGCTGCAGAGTGAGAAGTGACAAATGTGGGTGGAACTCCGCTTTTAGCGGTTAATCAGCCACAGAACCTGTGCAATTAATATGTGTTCAGTTTTAAAGGGATTAGGTGGCAACTCTAGGCCTCAAACTGTCAATGTGCATAAAGCCTAAAGCGGACTATAAATGGCTAGATTAATCTTGTGCAGCCTGTGAGCTGAATGAAAGAAAATTATTATTATTAATATACAGGATTTATATAGCACCAACAGTTTACGCAGCGCTTTACAACTTGAGGGTAGACAGTACAAATACAATACACTTAAATACAGTAGGAATCAGAGGGCTCTGCTCGTTAGAGCTTACAATCTAAGAGAATGAATTGATTCCCCAATCCATGCTAAATAGTGTGGATGGAGGAATCTGCACTTCTGGCTATTGTATTCCAGCAGCTGCAGCACCCGCAGCAGCCTAAATACCCAAACAGTGACTCTATCCAATAGTATGCAGTTTTGCACCTGACTTTGTAGGTTTTTAAATTGACTTTTGCTGATTTAGCAGGAATTGGCTGAAATTTGACCCGTCCATGGACAGCACAAACTCAACATCTAAATTATTGCATTCTTTTTAATTAGGAAAATCTGGTATAAAGGACAGGTAGTTCAGGAAAAGGGCACTTGTGGACTTATCCTATTATATTTGGTGTATTTATTCTTTACGGTCTGTGTATTTGAGAATATGACAGAGGTGTAGTCTTTGCTGTGGAAATTGTACTAATGCTGACTCACTTTTGCAGTGTGATCCTGCAATACAACACAGCTGTTCAGTCATAAAAAAAAGCACCCTCCGCCCTCAAAAACAACAAGCATTAGGAGACAGCAATATTGTCTAATAAATGCCTGCAAAACACTTTGCACTGTCCCCTGAAAAACGATCCACTAGGAGCCTAAAGCCCCGTACACACGGTGCGACGGTCGTATGAAAACGGTCGTACAACCGCTTGTTGTACGATCATCCGACCGTTAGTATGCACGTTTAGAACAGCTGACATGCGCCGTCGTACAACAGGAGTTGGATGAGCAGACTAGAAAACTTTTGTTGTACAACAAGGCGTCGTACGACCGTTGTATCGTGTGTACGGAGAAGTTGGTCCAACAAGTTGTACGTGCAAAACACGCATGCTCAGAAGTCAGGAACGCTCGGAACTATCCGTTCGTGTAAACTACATTCCTAATTCACAAATCACATTCACCTGAACTTCCTCTTTATATGCCCGTAGCACGTCACTACGTTCAGCTTGGTTGTACGATCGCTTAGTGCAGGGGTGTCAAACTGGCAGCCCTCCAGCTGTTGAGGAACTACAAGTCCCATCATGCCTCTGCCTGTGGAAGTTGTGCTTGTAACTGTCAGCCTTGCAATGCCTCATGGGACGTGTAGTTCCGCAACAGCTGGAGGGCCGCCAGTTTGACACCTGTGGCTTAGTGCATTTCAGTACACGGGACAAAACAGCCAACATACGATTTGGGCCGCTCGGTTGTACGACCGTCGCACCGTGTGTACGAGGCTTTAGGGTGGCTATGCTAACTCCTCCTTTCTGTCAATGGAGGAGAATTGTTGTCACTCAGCCTTGGCGTTAGATAGGTCTTCTTCTCCTCATCTCCATTACACAGTTGGAGGAGGTTGGTAGTTTGCAGAACATTGTTTGTGCTTCCATTCAGCTAACAGGAAGTAAGGACACAGTTCTGGGCGGATCAACAGTGTTTTTCTGTACTTCCTGAAAAAGAAAATGAATGCAGCCACCACATCTGAAGGCTGTAAGCTGCAATTCATTGCCTTTTTCATTCTTATATCCTTTAATTGCCTTGTGGAAGAGCACAGGTTCATTTTAAAGGGAATAACCTGTGAATTGACTTATATATAAAATACTACACTAACAACCCTACACAGACCACGTCATCTGCTCACATACATAATATGTCCATTTAAAGATCTTTTTTCTGACATGCCTCAGGATCCAAATTATTGACATTTCTTAGAAGGTTAGTGATAGTGTTTCACAGAAGCAGACGTCAGCACCTTCACAGAGGGCCGGCTTAAATCAATTCACTGCGGTACTTTGAAAGGAACGGGTTTGAATTCCACTGAATTTCCTGCACATTGGAAAAGAGATTAGCTCATTTAAATACCTTTGCTTACTTGTGGACACATTGCCTGAGTTGTCACTCACAAAATAAATGGAAACTATATCATAGTGTCATCATTGCAAAACAGATACTGTTCAGTTCTTAGATTTGGGTTACTTAGTAAGTAGGGTTGCCACCTCATCTCTTTAAAACCAAACACATATTAATTACACAGGCTCTGTGGCTGATTAAAGTGGCAATTAAACTTTGGTTCCTTCACTTGGTGCCTTATCTGCATTAAATTGACCTCAGAACCTGTGTAATTCATATGTGATCGGGTTTAAAGGGATGAGGTGGCAACCCTATTACTAAGATTTTTATTTGTATTAGGGAGCATTCACACATTCAAATGCAGTCTGCTGGAGATTGCGTGCGAGAACTACAGTGGGGGTTCCCATGATTAGCTGAGTGGGTAGCCCCATTGAAAGCAATGAAATCATGCCCACTTGCATGCAATCTTTCATGCTGCAACAATCACATGTGAGTGATCGTCCCTGAATGCAGCAAAGGCCATATTATTTAATGATGTCTCCCTGCCCCTTCCCTTATATTGCTGATGACAGCTTGTGGAGCTGCTGTTTTACTTTAAGTACAGTCAGCATGGGTCATGTGGCCAGGTTTTTTTTTTTTTCCAAGTCAGCAGGCATTGTGATTGACAATCAATTTTCAACAAGGAACGTTTTTTAGGGACCTTTAATTTTTTAATAAAGGACTTGTCAAACATTATGCCCTGGTTCACACCAGGGTGATTTGTCATACGATTTGACAGTTCAGAATTACATGACATTTTTTTTTTTTTGCGATTTCAGTGCGACTTGCAATGACTTCTGTTAAATTAATTCACAAGCCGCAATGACATGACACATTAAAATTGCACGGATCGGTGTCTTTGTAATCTCACTGAAGTAGCGCACTTTTAAAGCCACACTGGTGTGAACCAGGACTTGGGCCCCTTTCACACCAGGGCCACCCGAGCATTAGCGGTAAAACACTGCTGATCTGCGGCGCTTTACCGATCGTTATAGCAGCACTATGGCGCCGCTATTTGGGCGGCGGTGGTGCGCTTTTAACTCCCCCCACAAGGGGTTAAACAGGGGTTAAAAGTGCCGGCTAGCGGCATTCTGTGCTGAAGCGGTGTTCTGTGCTTCGGGAGAGCTGCCCCATTGTTTTCAATGGGCAGGGGTGGTTTAGGAGCGGTGAATGCAGCCTGCAGGACTTTTTTTACCGTCCTGCAAGCGCACCGCACTCAGGCTTTCATACTGGGGTGTATTGGGGGGAGTTTTTCCAGGCGCTTTTCAGTCGCTATTTTTAGTGCAAAAGCGCCTGAAAAACTTTCTGGTGTGAAAGGGGTCTGTATTCCTAGATTACATCTCCCTGAATGAGTAAGGGTACTATATGGGGGGGGGGGGGGGG
>BLSH010438581.1:1139205-1150614 GCA_018402905.1 Glandirana rugosa | reverse complement strand
ATTTTTGGATACGTATTATATTTTTTTCAAAATTGTCACTCTCTTTTTTTTGTTTATAAGATAAAAAAAATCGCAGAGGTGACCAAATACCACCAAAAGAAAGCTCTATTTGTGGGGGGGAAAAAAGGACGACATTTTGTTTGGGGTACAACATTCAACGACTGTGCAATTGTCAGTTAAAGTAACGCAGTGCCATATCGCGAAAAGTGCTCTGGTCAGGAAGGGGGTAAATCCTTTCGGTGCTGAAGTGGATAACCTATGTAGGTTTAGACTCCCATGCTTTTTTAAGCCACTCACAATTCAGCGCAATTTAGCCACGCCCCTCTTCTCTGTCCCAGGGTGTCTCATTTCTGTGTTACAAAGTTGGGAGATATACAGATGCATAGGCAGAATTTTTTAACTCTTCCCCACTCTCTCCAAAACTGAAGAAAATTTGAGATTGGCTTTAATCTGAATTGTTTAAAATTCCTTGCAGTCTGAACCATATTTATTTTTTATTTATGTTGAATTTTAGGCAGATAAAAAGACACTTATTTTGTGCAGCTCTGCATTAATCAGTGCATGCATTTTTAATGCAAGCATTGTAAGTGCCTGAATTTGTTGTGGCCTCTTGCAGTCCTGTGCAAAGCTCAGTCTGGGATAGGGGGAAGCAGGAAAAGACGTCAATCCGTTATACGGCAGTACAAGGAGCATACTGATAGGAGAAGAGGGAACAGAGTGGCCGAGAGATGTGCTCATCAGTCTCCTGTAGGGTTAGGCAACCTCAGCATGCAAACTGTGGTAAAACCACAAATCTCCTCATGCCTCTGGGAGTCATGCCTGTGGCTGTTAGTTTTGCAATGCCTTCTGAGACTTGTAGTTCCAACACAGCTGGAGTACTGAGGCTGTCTCTCCCTCTGGTCCACCGCTACTCCGATCACTGTCCAGTCAAAACCTGGGGGGAGGGACAAGACCTGTAAAGCCTCATACACACGGGACGACGATTGTATACAACAGGTCGTAATAACGACCGTTGTATGCAATATCGATCGTTTGTATGCACGATTAGAACAGTCGAACATACTACGGTCGTACAAGGGAGTTGTTGGTACGACCGAGTTTTCTAGTCTGCTCATACAAGCGCTCATACGACCGTTGTATCGCGTGTACAGAGCAGTTGGTACAACAAGTTGTAGTGTGCAAAACATGCATGTTCTGAAGTCAGGAACGGCCGGATGCTAATCACATCTGAACGTTCTTCTGTGGTCGTACGATCGTGTAGTGCAGTCAGTATGCAAGTTACATTATGCAACATACGATTTGCGACGATCGTACATACGAACGTCGTCCCGTGTGTACGAGGCTTTAGTGCTGTTGAACTGCAGCCGGGATAAGTCAGGTCTCCTACCTGCTGGACAGGACTGTGCTGTATAGAAGAGCTATGTGAATCTCAGGACTGAATAGACAGGATTTGAAATCCTTTGGCAGGTAAAACTGCTCTCGTATACAGTGCATCCGGAAAGTATTCACCGCGCTTCACTTTTTTATGTTACAGCCTTATTCCAAAATGGATTAAATTCATTATTTTCTTCTACATTCTACACACAATACCCCATAATGACAATGTGAAAAAAGTTTGATTGAAATCTTTGCAAATTTATTAAAAATAAAGAAAATCCCATGTACATCAGTATTCACAGCCTTTGCTCAATACTTTGTTGAAGCACCTTTGTCACCAATTACAGCCTCAAGTCTTTTTAAGTATGATGCTACAAGGTTGGCACACCTATTTTTGGACAGTTTCTCCCATTCTTTGCAGGACCTCTCAAGCTCCATCAGGTTGGATGGGGAGTTTCGGTGCATAGCCATTTTCAGATCTCTCCAGAGATGTTCAGTCTGGGATCTGGCCAGGCCACTCAAGGGCATTCACAGAGTTGTCCCGTATCCACTCCTTTGTTATCTTGGCTGTGTGCTTAGGGTCGTTGTCCTGTTGGAAGATGAACCTGCGCCTCAGTCTGAGGTCCAAAACGCTCTGTAGCAGGTTTTCATCAAGGATGTCTCTGTATATTGCTGCATTCATCTTTCCCTCGATCCTGACTAGTCTCCCAGTTCCTGCCACTGAAAAATATCCTCACAGCATGATGCTGCCACCACCATGCTTCACAATAGGGATGGTATTGGCCAGATGAGGAGCAGTGCCTGGTTTCCTCCAGACATGACCCTTGCCATTCAGGCCAAAGCATTCAATCTTTGTTTCATCAGACCAGAGAAGTTTGTTTCTCATGGTCTGAGAGTCCTTCGGGTGCCTTTTGGCAAACTCCAGATGGGCTTTCATGTGCCTTTTATTGAGGAGTGGCTTACGTCTGGCCACTCTACCATATTGGCCTGATTGGTGGAGTGCTGCAGCGATGGTGGTTCTTCTGGAAGGTTCTCCTCTCTCCACTGAGAAATGCTGTCAGAGTGACCATCGGGTTCTTGGTCACCTCTCTGACTAAGGCCCTTCTCCCCCAATTGCTCAGTTTGGCTGGGCGGCCGCTCTAGGAAGAGTCCTGGTGGTTCCAAACTTCTTTCATTTACGGATGATGGAGGCCACTGTGCTCACTGGGACCTTCCATGCTGCAGAAAATGATCTGTGCCTCGATACAATCTTGTCTTGGAGGTCTACAGACAATTCCTTGGACTTCATGGCTTGGTTTGTGTTCTGACATGCACTATTAGGCTCCTTTCACACTGGGGCGGGTGGGCGGTAGCGATAAATCCCCGCTAGTTTCAGGGGGGATTTACCGCTGTTATAGCGGCCCTACGGCGCCGCTATGCAGGTCGGTGCGCGGCACTTTTAACCCCCCACAAGGGGTTAAAACGGGGTTAAAAGTGTCAGCGCACCGCACTACTGAGGCGATGTGCAGCTGCTTCGGAAGCGCTGCCCATTTTCAACCACCGCTCACCACACCGCCCCAAAGATGCTGCTTGCAGGACTTTTTGTAACGTCCTGCATGCGCACCGCCCCAGTGTGAAAGCACTCTGGCTTTCACATTTGGGTGGGTGGGGAGGGATTGTTGAGGTGCTTTACAGGTGCTATTTTTAGCTAAATGGCGCCTGTAAAGCGTCTCAGTGTGAAAGGGGTCTTAACTGTGGGACCTTTTATATAGACAGATCTGTGTGTGTATCCAGTTCATGTCCAATCAATTGAATTTACCACAGGTGTAATCCAAGTTGTAGAAACTGTTGGTGCAACTGAGCTCAATTTTGAGTGTCATGGCAAAGGCTGTGAATACTTATGTACATGTGATTTTTTTTTTTTTTTTTTTTATTTGTAATTTGCAAAGATTTCAAACAAACTTCTTTCAAGTTGTCATTATGAGGAATTATATTTATCTATTTAGCTTTAAATACCACAGGAGGTAAAGCAAAGTATACAAAACATTAAAAAGCTAAGGCTTTTGGATGTTAAAGGTATCCCCTTTAAAAAAATCATCTTCTCCCTTACCCATGGTGCCTGGAGTAATTGATGGAACCTAGATGTCAGTTGCTTTCATCCCCGGAGCTAATCAGCACTGGTCTAATATATTTGTGATGTATCTTTTTCCAGACGGTTGAACAGATTCTACCGTTCAGACGGCGCAACCAAAAGCATCTAGACTCAATCTGGAACAGACAGCATGTGGATAGAGTGGAGATTGTCATGAAGGAAACAGTTGATGCAAAAGGTATTTTAAAAACCTAAAAGAGCTCTACATTTTACTGTCTTAATTTTTTTTTTTTTTTCTCAAAGGCTGTGTGCTCAGAGGTGGGACACCTTTCACAACGGAACGTTTTTCAGGCATTTTAGAGCTAAAAATAGCTAAAGCGCCAGAAAGACATCCACCCCAGTGTGAAAGCCTGAGTGCTTTCACACTGGGGCGGTGCACTTGCAGAATGGGAAAAAAAAGTCCTGCAAGTAGCTTTGGAGCGGTGCGGGAGCCCCTGCCCTGAAATGAAAAGGCAGCGCTTCCTAAGCGGCTGGACACTGCTTCGAATGCGTTTGCCCTTTTAACCCCTTGTTAACCCCTTTTTCGGCCCCAGTGGGAAAGGGGTCTTATAGTCCTTAAGAAGAACTACTAAATTCCCCTTCTATGCACTCAGGTGTATCCAGTCAGCAAGGGATTCTCTATGCCAGATTAAGGCCCCCTTCACACTGAGGCGCTTCTAAACTGCCAGTTAAACACTGCGCGCTTTTGAAGAGCTTTCCATTCATTTCAATGGAGGGGGGCGTTTTTTCACCGCCCTGCCAGCGCACTGCCCCAGTGTGAATGCATTTATTGATTTTAGTGGAAATAAGTTTTCATGAGCTTATCAAGCGCTTTTTTTTTTTTAAATTTTTTTTAATTTTTTTTTTTTTGTGAAAGGGGTCTTAAGGAAAACATCCAGCCAGGATCTGTGCAGCTGCCCCTTTTTAAATTGTCTGATCAAGGACTTGACCACAATAGAACAAAAGAAACAAAGGGAAGCGCGACCTACTCAGTAAATTCTAAGACCCCCTTTCACACCAAGGTGCTTTACAGGCGTGTTTGAGCTAAAAATAACGCCTGTAAAGCACCTCTAAACTGCCTCCTAATGCACACCAGTGTGAAAGCCTGAGTGCTTTCACACTGGAGCGGTGCGATTGCAGCATCTTTGGGGTGATGGAGGAGCGATGTATACGCCGCTCCTCCACTGGCCCTGCCCATTGAAATGAATGGGCAGCACTTCTCGAAACGGCTGAACACCAATTCGGAAGCACCGGCCCTTTTGACCCCTTGTTAACCCCTTGTTAGGGGTTAAAAGCTCTTCGCTGCTGCCCGAATAGTGGCGCGAAAGCGCTGCTAGAACAGCAGTAAAGCCCCGCTAAACTAGTAGTGCTTTACCGCTAACGCTCGGGTGGTTGCCGTTCCCTTTGTTTCATTTTTTTTTTTTCTTGCTTGACCTAAACACCAGTTCTCCTTAAAACTGAATAACAAATATGTTATACTTACCTGCTATGTGCAGTGGTTTTGCACAGAGCAGCCCAGATCCTCCTCCTCTTGGTTCCCATGCTGGCTCTCCTGGCACCTCCCTCCTACCGCCCACAGCAAGCGGCTTGCTTGGGGGCACCCAAACAGGCATGCTCCTGAACTACGGCTCTGCCTCGCCCCCTCCATCTCCTGATTGGCTCACTGGCTGTGATTGCCAGTAGTGTGAGCCATTGGCTTCCGATGCTGCCAAAAGTTAATCAGAATTGCGAGTCCCTGGAGAGACAAGGCTCTTGTGGACATTGCTGGATCTGGAGGGGGCTCATGTAAGTATTTAGGGGGCTGCTACACACAGAAGTTTTTTTTACCTTCATGCATACTGTGCATAAAGGTAAAAACAACCTTGTGACATTGCAGCCACTTTAATGTTTGTTCGTAGGGGCTCATGGGTAAAAAAAAACACCCCTCCAGTAGTGAGATCTCCTCCAATAACAATTCATCTCTCTCATAGCCATTATTAAAAATGGCAAGTGATGGTTCTATTTATTCTTCATTATGGTTGGTTATGTGGTAGCACTAAGCCACAGCCTCTCATTTAGCAGCTGCATTGTCGGCCTGCTGTGCAAGCTCCTTAAGTTACCCACTTGGGCTACCTATCAGGTCTATCATATGGGCAGTGCAGTTGCCATCCAAAGGAATGCACACAGCAGATTGGCTGTATGTTGTACAATTTTCCTTCCTTCAAACCTAAACACTTTAAATTTGTATGCAATCAGGCAGGCCCTTGAACTAAATGGCTGAAGGTAAGTCTCTAAAGAAAATTGAATGACAAAAAATTGTATGATGTATGGCCAGCTTAACAGCACTGCTGTTAATTGAGAGGCAGTACCACCTGCACAATATTCTGATATAAGATAAAAGGTGCGTGAAGGCTGTTTTCACACCGATCAGTTTTTCTTCCCGTTTTGCATTACAAAAAAATTTGTGACCATTAAATCCTATGGAACTCTAGACACCAGTCAGCTACGGGTCAGTTGCGTTTATAAAAGTCTTTCATGCTGCATTTTTGGTGCTTGTTGGGTGGGTCTTTAAAACTGCACCAATAATGCACCAACCCGCGGTTGCATTTTTGGTTGTGTTTTTTGAGTCACGCGTCCTTCTTTTTTCAAAGGTGCAGGCTGATGTCAGGCAAGCAAAAAAGCGCACCGGAAATGCAACAAAAATGTGGCAAAAACACACATGCGTCTTCACCGTGTTTTTGCAACAGAACAGTGTGCTGCGCTTTTAAAAGGATAGTGAAGGAATGGTGCAGCATTTAAAGTATATAGCTGCTTAGCTTTGACAGCCTGGCAGGATCTCCAGGTAAGACACTTTGCAACAGAGTTGCAAAAATGATTTGAATATTAAAACTGCAAACATCGAGGCAGGATGCCAAACATAACGAAGAATAGATTTGGGGTTTGAAAAACCATTTTGGGCTTGTCCATACCAGTTAGCATGCATTATGCACTGTATAACGTGTGCGTTGTGAAGGGTAGTACGATTTGTTCTTACAATGCACCGCACTGTTTACTTGTTTACATTGTTAAATTTTATTGAAATATCACAAAATGACACTTCATTTAATTGTACAGTACATTGACATGCAATATAGTGCATTGAGCTGCGTACAAATGCACACGTTGCATTTTTATGAAGTGCACACATAAGTGCGAACAGGTCCCATAGAAAACGTACCCTTGCTCTAAACCTGTGTTGAGCTATGTCTTAAAAGGTTCACATATGTATTTTAATGTGTATGGCAGGTTTCCTTCAAACGGAAGTAATCCGGTAGTTCAGTTACAAGCTTTTGTCACACAGTGCAAGTATGTTACGCATACCTGCACCTTGTGGTACACTTATCTGCCGAAGGGACCCTCCAGCACTGCAGTGGCCGCAATCTCCCTTGCTCAATTGCCACAGCTCACGTTTGGCCAATATTTTTCTGGGTTTGACATCTGCAAAAGGGTGCTTTTTATTGCAGAAGAGAAATGGTAGAAATGGTATGAGCAATAAAATGCCTACCTGTCAGCATTTTTTTTTTCTCTTAAGGATTTAATTGTGCTTTAAAGCTGAACTTAAAGATAAGCAAATATTGTATTCTTGCTTCCCTATTCCAAAGCCTCCCTATTGGTATGGGCTTAGTGTTATATGCAGGGAAGCTCAGGATGTAAGCCGGAGTGTGGTCAAGCTTGACTTTAGCAAAAAACATTGAACTTTACATGTAACTTCTCAAGACTATATGCTGAATCCACTTATTTCAATATGTGGTTTCCCTGAAGATAATCTTTGTCCATTTATTTTTTCATTGTGTCCTCAATTGCCAGGTTTTTTATAGTTTTTTGTGTACTCTGCCATTGTCTCTGTATTACCACAGGATCAGCAAAATGTACAATTACCCATCAAGTCGCATAGCTTTTGGGCTGAAAGTGACATGTACATTGAGTTTCATTTTTTATTACTGAACTCCATTCTGGAGAAAATATTAGAGGACAAGCAATAAAGATAAGTAATTCACCTTATTCATCACCCCCTAGACAAAATGAGGATTTAACCCTTGAAGTGGGCCCCCCTCCTCCCCCTCCACTGCAAGGGTTAATTTCTCGCTTTATTTAGGGGGTGATGAATAAGGTGAATTACTTATCTTATTACTCACCCCCCTGGCAGGCAGCCCTTTTTCTCTGCTTTTCGAAGCTTCTGAGATGTAAGTGGCCTCTTGGAGTCATCATGTACAAAGGACAGCTGGTCCTGCATTGTTCATTATAACATCCAAGAGCTGCGACTGGTTGGCAGTGAAGAAGAGTAGCTTCTGGAGACCTGTCCTATAAAGAGGAGGAAGTCTGCTGGAGCAAAGAATACAAAACACTTGTTTGGAGTTTTCTGGGTTTTTATTTATTGTATTATTTTTTAAGGCCGCACCAGTTTTTATGAAGAATATGGCGTCATACGTGATGTTATCCAGAATCATTTGACAGAAATTTTGACCTCTGTTGCCATGGAAGTGCCAAATAATCTCACCAGCTCCAATGATGTCCTGAGAGCCAAGCTGGAGTTATTGGATTCTCTGCACCCCCTGGAAGGCAGCAGTGCTATCGTTGGTCAATACCAAAACTATGTGCAACAGGGCAGAGAGGAGTTGGAAAAACCTCCAAATTTTTTCACCAAAACACAGACTTTTGCAAGTAAGTTGCTTCTTCTAAATCTACACACTTTTGTAAAAAAGGGGGGTGAATGCTTCACCAGCTGCTCTGTGAGATCGCAGGACCCTGATGCATTTTCCAGTTTGCTCAACATTTTGATGACACAATAGTATAGGTTAATGTTGAGCATAAAACATGCTGTGTGGGGACTTCCGGGCTGTTCAATGAGTTTGTATGCATGTTGGAACCTGCTTTCTGTATGTATGCTTTCTGTATGTCAGTGGTGTCCAAACTAAAAGGCCCATTTATATTTCAAGCTGAGTGGAGGGCTGCTTTTAAAATCAAGACCTCTGTTATATACTGTCCAGGCTGTACAAAGCACCTGAAGGTAAATGCATGGTGGGAAAGCCCCATGGTATAAGGTGGTAAAGGTCATACGTATTGTTATAAAGCCAGGGAAATACATGAATGCAATGGGGATAACCCCCCCTCCAGGAAGCTCTATGTCCAGGTGGCATTCAGGTCACCTGCTTAATGCCACTGTAACCCGCTATATTTGCTGTCATTGACTGTAAAATAAGACCCGTTGTGAGCGCAAAATTAGTCCTGCTATTGGGTGTAACACGAGTCTCAGATTGTTGGTGCCAGCGGGTATTAAATAAGTCCCATATTGTTTCTGCCAATGGGACTTAAATAATACCTAGAGCAGTGGTAATCAATTAAAATTCTCCGAGGTCCAGTCATTTAAAATATTCATCCAGCAGAGGTCTGAGTCTCATGTTTGTGCGATGACTTGAAACCTTCATATCACAGCCCCACCCCCTTGCATTATAGTTTCACCTTTACATCAGTGTCATCGGCCCTCCCCTTTACATCAGTCTCCCCTTTACAATACAGCCCCTTCTTTACATTACAGTGCCCACTTCATATTGCAGCCCCCCTTTACGTCACAGTGCCTCCTTTACTTCAATGTCCTCTGTGCCCCCTTCTTACATCACATTTTAAAAGGTGTCCTCATCCCCAACCTCAAATCACAGCCCCTCTTACTTGCACCACAGTCCCCTTTACAGCCCTCCTTACTTGCATCTCAGTCCTCTTCACAACCGCCCCCTTACACCCCAGTCCTTTTTACAGCCCCCTTTTACAACCTTCACTTCCTTGTACCCCACTCCCCTTCACAGCCCCCTTTACACCCCCCTTCCTTGTATCCTGGTCCCTTTTACAGCTCCCCTTCCTTTCTTCATTGCAACCTAGTCCTCTTTATGTGAATGCCCCCTCCCCCTTGCGTCACATTTCCCTGTGTCAATAATAACCTTCCTCCAACCTTACCAAGCCTCCTACTTTACACAGCAGGCAGAAGGCACAGCATGTCCAAACAGAGCTGCACATGCCCTTTTCATGTTAACAGGCAGGTGATTGGTTGCTAGGACCTCCCCGTAACAAATCACTGGCTTGTTAACTTGAAAAGTTGGGCAGCACCCACCTCTGCCTGGACATGCCATGACTTCTGCCTTCTACCTGCTGTTAAGATGATTGCTGTGGCGGCAGCAGGGGAAGAAAGATATACCAGCAGAGGACACCCAGGCTGCTAAGTGTTCGAGCCGCGGTACAGATAGGACTGTCATTTGGTCCGTGTCCGGACCAAGGTCCACCATTTAGTGATGCCTGCCCTAGAGCGTTCCAGCACTCGGTACTTCCCTAGCACGATGCATGCTGCAGAAAAAGGTCCCTCAGGCAGCGAGTTGGACACCTCTGTTCTATATGCTGCTGGTGCTCATTATCAGAATGGTTTCCTTTGCATTTTAGTAAAAGAGGCCCAGTTTCTTTTTAAATTACAGCCTGATGCTCTTTTTAATATAAAATATTAGTGAAATATAAGCAGAAGAGATTAAAAGAAATATGTAAAATGTCATGACATTCAGAAAATGGCACAAATCTACAGAAGAACGTGGTCTAAACAGTGTATTTTTGTTTCCTCTTTTAAAAGGTGTCCTTATCTATATTGACAACATGCGGTGGGAAGGAGTGCCCTTTCTCTTGGTATCTGGAAAAGATTTGGATGAGAGGACATCATATGTCAGAGTTGTGTTTAAAGACAATGCCTTCTGCCTGCAAAAAGAGTCAGCCCGGGACGCAGTGAAAAATCCATGTAAGCCCAGGCAGATTGTATTCCACATTGGACACGGAGAGCTAGGTTTTCCGGCTGTGCTAGTAAGTCGGAATTTATTCAAACCAAACCTTGTACCCAGCCAGTGGCAAGAAGCGTCTGAACTCCCGAATGCATTGTCATTGTTTGGTCAACCTCTATCTGATTATTATGTGTACCGTCCAATTCAAGAAAGAGAGGCTTACTCCGTACTAATCTCAAATATTTATCGGGGAAAGAAGGAGTCCTTCATCACAACAAAAAATCTGCTGGCTTCCTGGAAGTTCTGGACTCCCATCTTGGAGGAGCTGGAGAGAACTTCACCAAGAGTCTATCCAGGAGGGTCAGAGACCAGTCATTTGCTAGACTTTGTAATAGAACATGGTGGTCTACGTTTTCGGACAGATGAACACTTACATATAATGGGCATGGAGCAAAAGACAAATGCATTTGCTTCAACACAATCCAAATTCCTCGGGAACACCATGGTGTCTAACTGGGCTGAACAGCTGATAGAGCATCTAGCACAGGACATACAGAGAACAGCGGAAGAAGCCGTGAAGCGCTCAGGCCGTTTCCATCTGGCTCTCTCTGGGGGCTCCAGCCCTATCGCTTTATTTCAGAGATTGTCCAGGCACCATCATGGCTTTCCATGGAAACACACTCATTTGTGGATGGTGGATGAACGCTGTGTGCCATTTACAGATATTGAGTCCACACTAGGGTAAGACCCTCGGTCCCTTCTAGCTTCGTCATACCGGTAGCAAGGGGTCAGGATTATCATGTTCCAGTTTCGAACTTAACGACTGGTCCCGTCTCTATAGGACTCGTATCCGGACCCATGGGTCTAGAAGAAGTCGTGTTTCAGAAACCAAGAATACATGTCCGTATCCCACCTATAAATGTATCCCCTGAGACTGTACGACGTTGTCTACAGAAAGTTCCGATGGTTTCAACCTGAGTTATAGACATTTACCGTGTGTCGCAAGTAGGTGGTAGGTGTTTACTCACACAAAGGTACCTTTCGGTACTACCACGGACCTGTTAGAGACTTTATTTCGCTATCCCGACCTCGGGGGTCTCTCTCGGTCTACCTTTGCCGGACTCGCGAAGTGCCGAAGAAGGCGACAAGAGACAT
>BLSH010438581.1:1126180-1138237 GCA_018402905.1 Glandirana rugosa | reverse complement strand
ATTTTTTTTAACGTTAGCCGTAAATAACTAACCAAACGCGTTTTCACCAACGCAAATGCCTACTACTCTTAAGTGAAGACACAAAAAACAAAAAAAAAATGATCATTACCGCCGCTAGACGCTATAAAGTCGCCTGTACAGCTTTGTAAAACTGTGAAAAAACCCTGGTAACCGTAAATATGTCGCTAGTCACGATATTTATGGCATTTACACAGTAATCAGTGCATTTTTATAGCACTGATCGCTGTATAAATGCCAATGGTCCCAAAAAAGTGTCAAAATGTTTCGACATGTCCGCTGAAATATCGCAGATCGCCGCCATTACTAGTAAAAAAAAAACAAAAAACACAGAAGTGAATTCTCATCATCCGTAAACGCAACCACTTTTGCGCAAACCAATCAATAAATGCCGATTGCAATTTTTTTTATCACAAATATGAGGAAGAATATAAATTGGCCAAAACTGATGAAAAAAAATGTTTTTTTATATTTTTTTTTTTGGGTTTGTATTTTAGCAAAAAGTAAGAAATTTGGGTTTTTTTGCAAAATTGTCGATATTCTTTTGTTTATAGTGGCGATCAGAAATGACGCAGTGGTGATCAAATACCACCAAAAGAAAGCTCTATTTGTGGGAAAAAAAGGACGCAAATTTCATTTGGGTACAACGTCGCACGACCGCGCAATTGTCAGTTAAAGCGACGCAGTGCCGAATCGCAAAAAGGGCTCCGGTCCTAAAGCAGCCAATCCTTCCGGGGCTGAAGTGGTTAAAGTGATTGCAAACGATTTTTTTTTTTTTTTTTTTATAACCAACATGTCAGACTTATCTGCTTTGTGCAATGGTTTTGCACAGAGTAACCCCGAACCTCCTCTTCTGGGTTCCCTCACCGGCACTGTCTGTTCCTCCTCTATTCCGTCTGCCCCCATAGTAAGCACTTGCTATGGGGGCAGACACGCAAGCTTGATTCTGAGCTTGGCTGTGTGTGTCTGGAAATGCACACCGCGCAGCTCGGTCCTGTCCCCTGCTTCTTCCTCACACAATTTTACTGACAGCAGCAGAAGCCAATTGCTCTGGCTGCTGCCAAGTCTCCTGTGAGAAGAGAGAGAAGAACTCTTGCAGACGGCACAGCACTGGATCAAAAATTTGAATCAGGTAAATGCTTAAGGGGGGAGGAGGGCACCTTTGAAAAGTTTTTTACCTTAATGCAGAGAATATATTGAGGTAAAAAACCTTTTTGCCTTAACCACTTTAAGAGAGCAGCAAGAACTTTCTGCCTCTTCTACTGCCTCACGAATTGCGAATGAACCATTGCATAAACCAATATGTATACTATGTTTGGTACGTTACAAAAAAAGAAAAAGCCAGGGAGCTCTCAATTTCAGCCCTGGTTCACACTGACATGATTTGGCATGTTATTTGACATGTCAAATCGCATGCCAAATCGGCGGCAATAGCCAGCAATGGCACCGTCCTAATCGGTGCGACGCCGCACTTGCGTCGCTGCACCGATTTTCAAAAAGTAGTTCTTGTACTACTTTTTGCGATTTACAGGTGCAATTTTCATTCAGAAACCCGCACTGATGCATGTGAAATCGCCGCTGAAATCGGGACTGACCTGCGGGAATAAAATTATTTTATTCCCGCACTTAGTGTGAAGTCTAACCTGGGCTCAGATCTGTGGTATACAGTATCGGAAATGATTGTACTATTGGCAATATTGGTACTGTTGTCCTAAGGCTGGCTATAGATGGTTCAATTTTTTTCATTAATTTTTCGATCAGCCAACTGAAAAGCAA
The DNA here is from genome assembly GCA_018402905.1 of Glandirana rugosa. Taxonomy (NCBI): domain Eukaryota; kingdom Metazoa; phylum Chordata; class Amphibia; order Anura; family Ranidae; genus Glandirana; species Glandirana rugosa. The sequence goes on along the minus strand of BLSH010438581.1, from coordinate 1,136,443 downwards.
ACGGATTACCCCATCTACACAAGGTGAATGGAGGAATCCTCCCCACTCTGCCCTTGTATTCTGAGAGTTGGGACTCCTCTGTTGCCCGAATACACTGATGAGCAGGTGCAACCAGCTGATCAAAGTTTTTTTTCAGCATTCCCATTCAATAAAAGTTGATTGTTGGATGGACTTCTGTTGAGTGGGAATGCCATAGATGGATCAAAATTCAGCCAGTCCCTGCTGAATTTCTATCCATCTATGACCAATTTAACTATATTTTTGTAAGGTGATCACATTCAGACTGCACTGTGGCTAGAACCTGCCTAATATATCTCTAATACCTAAATCATCTCATGCCTAATACATGCAGCCATCCTTTGATTTACAGCCAAAACTGTCCAATTCAACGATCCCTCTGCACACATCCAAATTTTTTCCAGTCTTCACTATCCATTTTCTTTCTTCTCCTTGTATTTGACTCTTTTAAATGCCTTCCAGCCTTCTCCAACAGTGTTCTTTCCTTGCTGTTCTTTCCACTTCATTCTTCCATGCCCCTGCATCTCTACTCTGTCCTTGGACCCTTTTATCCTTTTTGTAAAATGGTTGTAACATTTTGCATCCAAGTCTTTAGATTTGTCTACCAATATCTAGGTTTTTACTTTTTACCATTGACAAAGTTCTATATGTCTTGGATCACAGAAACCATCTAGATTGTACCTGGTAACCAGGAGAAGAAAAAAAATGGGTAAGATTAAAACCCCATACACACTATCCAACTTTTGTTGTCAGATTTCCTTCAGATTTAACAAAACCATGTGTAGTGCAATGGCCTGCCTGATTACATACAAATTGAAACTCCTAAGATTGGACCTCATATTATATGGTTGTGGTAAATCTGAAGGAAAAAATCTACAGAAAATTGGATAGTGTGTATCCAGCTTTAAGCATACTTAAACCCAAAAAAGGCAATATATTGCAGCTTATCAATCCTTTGGTGTGGTGGCTGCATTCTAGTGGTGCACCGAATGGAAATTTTGGTGCCGAAACCGAAAATGCACTAAACCGAAACCGAAAATGACAGTTTTAAAAAAATATTTATATTTTTATATACAATTGTCATATGCAGCCTACCTGTGCCTGGGCACTGACAGGCGGCACTGATTGGTGCTGATAGGTGGCACTGATTGGAAGCACTGATAGGCAGCATTGATTGGTTTTGACAGGTGGCACTGGGTGGTACTGGCATGTGGCACTGACAGGCCACACTGGATGGTACTGGCAGGCGGCACTGGTTGGCACTGACAGGTGGCAGTGGATTGTACTGGCAGGTGGCACTGATTGGCACTGACAGGCAGCACTGGATTGTATTGGCAGGTGGCACTGATTGGCACTGGCATGTGGTACTGGCACTGACAGGTGGCACTGGATGGTACTGGCAGGTGGCACTGATTGGCACTGACAGGCAGCGGTGGATAGTACTGGCAGGTGGCACTGATTGGTATGGACAGGCAGCACTGGATGGTACTGGCTGGCACTGGCAGAAGAGATCAGTAGATGCATAGAGCATGCTGCTTGTACTAGCCACTCTGTGCATGAAACTGTGACCTAATTACACTGGAATGCAGAGAGAGAGAGCTGCCAGATCTTCACTGAGATCAGAGGTGGGCGGGACCAAACAGCTAACACCTGCATGTCCCACCCACCTCCCAACATCAGGTTGAAAATCTGACACCTCTCTCTGCATTCTTTGCATTCCAGTGTAATTAGGTCACAGTTTCATGCACCAAGCGGCTTCTACAAGCAGCCTGCTTTTGTGAATCTTCTCATCTCCCTCATCCATTGCTGGTGTGTGATGCACACGTCCCCTGCAATGGACGGTACCCGTCCCATTTTCGGTATCGGTGGTTCTTTTGTTTCGGCCGATACTGGCTGCCGAAATTTCGGTGCATCCCTACTGCATTCATTTACTTTTTTTCAGCCTTCTTGCCCTTTATTCTTTCCTGATAATCCTGCCACTAACGAACATGCTGTCCTTTGCTGACATACTGAATCACTAAATGGTGTCTGGGACAGTGCAGTGTTGTGATCCTTGAACTACAAATGCCTCCCTGACTCCTCGTTTCTATTGGAGGGGAGGTATTTGGTGGTTCACAGAGTAAGGCCCCTTTCACACTTATGCGACTTGTCCTGTGACTCGGGACTGCAAAGTCGTTCCCCATTAATTCCAATGAGTACCGGTCATATCTGTACAATTCAAGTCGTGCCGACCTCAAAGTAGTCACTGCATTACTTTGGCCCAACTTTGATGCAGCTTTAGATCCATAGACTTCAATGTTAAACCCTCAGTCGCATGCAAATCGCACCTGAATAATATAAATGCGATTTCTGTATGACTTTAATGTTTTCATTGTGGCAAAGTTGGACCAAAGTCGTACTGATCTGAAATTGCGGCAAAATCGCGTTGCACAAGCGCGTAAGGGACCTAAAGCTACAAAGACAGATAGCCTTGAGATTTCAGGTCACTGCACAGGATTTTACAAGGACACTGAATTTCTGGCAGGATAAACAGGTCTTTTTCCCGCACATGCAGAAAATGTGCTTGAAAATGTATGCAGCTACTATGGCACATCTGTGGACCAGTAAGCTGTAACCTATATTTTTATTTTTTGTTCTTGGCTTTAGATGTGCTTTAACTAGCAGTTCTCCATATTGCATGGATAGCTGGTAACTGCACAGCTGTTGTATGTGCTACAACATGTATGTATGCAATGCACAAAACACAGGGGTTAATTTACTAAATTTGGAAAGTGCAAAATATGGTGCAGCTGTGCATGGTAGCCAATCCGCTTCTAAATTTAGCTTGTGCCCTAAAGCTTTGACAAAAAAAAAACAGAAGCTGATTGTTTTCTATGCAGAGCTGCACCAGATTTTGCACTTTAGTAAATCAACCCCACAGTTTGTGACTTGTTCTCTCCCACTATAAAAGCCCAGCGTGAGATTGCACCCCACCCCATTATATCTAAAAAAGAAACCATTTTTGGTTAGATTTGCCCTTTTAAAAGTACACCTGGATGATGTTTTTTTTTTTTTTTTTTTTTTGGAGATGTTTCTAAGCTGTTCAATTGGCATATTGTTATTACTAAAGTGGACCAATAACTGTGAATGACTACTGAATGTGTCATATTTTTATGTTGCGTTATCCAGTAAAATATACAGACATAGATGTGAAATATGCACCTAAATTAAAGTTTTTTTCCATCCAGATTTTATATTAATGTTTGTGGCTATATATACATTCTTTTCATTTGCTGACGGCAGGTAATAAATATTATTATGCCTTTTACACATACACTGCTATTTTATTTTCACATTGCTCCCACAGGTAGAAATACCCCAGTCTATGCAGTATTTAAAGGAGAATTATGGCCATATGTCTACCGTGGGTCATAGGAGTGCATTTAGTTCTGGGACCCAGATTCAACCGACAGCCCTAATGTGATTAAAAAAAGGAAAAAAAAAAAGCCAGGGTGCTATAAAATCCTGTTTGCTATGTCTAACCCTTCATTTTATTTTTTTTTTAATCATCCCCAAGCGCCAGCTGAAAAGCCACTTTGGCTGCAATATGCTAAATAGAAGGACCGCTGTGCTCTGTGTGAGTCTCTTAACATCAGTCCACTGCGCCCCCTGCTGAATACATACTGTCTCCAGTTCAGTACAGCGTTGACATCATATAATTGGTGTGGTGGTAATCCAGGGATACTGGTGACAGTCAGAAAAAAATAAATAAACTGACTCGGGGTCAGGCCTTATGGGTCCTTTCACGCGGGAGTTCCATTGGCAGATGAAAAATAGACATACATGTATGTCCATGGGCTAGCGGATGTTAGCAGATGATCATCTGCTGACATCTGCCTCCATTAAGTTTCGTTTTTTTGAGATAAAAGAAACCCCTATTTTTTATATTTTTTTTTTTCCATTTAAAAAAATAGAATGGATGAAAAATGGATATTAGCAGACGATTCGCTCACATCCTTTTTTTTAAACCCCCCCTTTTTTTCCCCCCTCATTAAACACACTGTAAATAACTGGTTGCTAAGGAGGGCGGGAAGCCGGCCTCTGCAATCCTTAACCGATGAGTCGTCAGCGGGTTTCCACTGACAGCTAAATGCCCTGTTGGGCTACATGCTGGGATAAGGGTCTGGTATGGACTTTGGGTGCGACCCCACGTTATTCTTTTTAAAAAATGTTGGCATGGGGGGGTCCATTTTTTCACAATTTTTGTTTTCCTTCCCATTCAGCTGTCCCTGCTGACAGCTTATGACTCATTGGTTGTTAAGGACACGGCGGCTGGCTTCCCGGCTCCCTCCTTAGCAACCAGCTATATACAGTGTTTGAAGTTCAGAACAGTCACTTTTTATTGTGTGAAAAACTGATGTAAAAATTTACATCCTTATCTGTTTTTGATCAGTTTAGTCATGTAAAAAACCAGAACTAAAAAACTGAAGACCCGTGTGAAAGGACCCTAAGAGTTACTCCCCACCTGTTGCCCCACCCAACCCCTAACACTGCCCCTAAACATGACCTTGTAAATTATCTCATGAAACAACACTGTTAAATGTTTTATGCACTATTAAAGTGGTTGTCAACCTGTGACAACCACTTTAACCTACAGGTAAGCCTAGAATAAGACTTACCTGTAGGTGCACTGCATATCTCCCAAACCTGCACGGTTCAGGAGATATGCAGTGTTCTGTGTGTGCCGACGTCATATCCGCACATGCGCAGTGAAGAAGCGGCCTCCGTGCCATGACTGGTGGCTCCTGCGCGCATGTGCGGGAGTGACGTCACGCGACTCCGGTCACTCACAGAGCCGGAGTTGTGGCCCCGGAAGGAAGAGGGGCAGAATATGGACGCGGCCTGGAGCGGGGACATCGCTGGATGCCGCCGGCTTCCTTTGCAGGTAAGTGTCACATAATGGGCTACTATGCATGCTTCTACTTTACAGGTTTCTATTGAGGAAGTAAATCCAATCTGGATTTACTTCCTCTTTAAGTTACAAAAATAAATATTAACAACATTATGGTAACATAATGCATATCAGTGGCCATCATTGCCACGTCATCAATGGCCATCAGTGCAGCATATCCGTGCTGCCACAGTGCAGCCTACCAATGCAGCAGGGAGGAATCGGGAGAATTGCCGCCTGGGTCGCACAGAACGGGGATCTCCTGCTGTGACACAGCTTGTATATATGACACGACAGCTGCTGTCAAAGTCCCGCCTCCTGGACCGGCATTGGACAGTATGCTGTCTTTCATAGGAGCTGGTCCAGGAGGCAGGACTTTGTTTAACAGCGGCCAGCGTGTCATATACAAGCTCTGTCACAGCGGGAGATCCCCGCTCTGTGCGAACTGGGTGGCTCTCCTGACAGTTTCCTGGCTGATTGCTTCTGGCAGAAGTGGTGTGGCTGCCCCCTGGGCTGCTCTGATGCCCTGTAAAAAAGGCCGTATTGATTCTGCTAGAAGCGATCCACACTTGTCCTCCATTAATTTCCACTTGCCAAATGTGAGTGGAAATTGAGAGAGCTGATATACACTATATCCAGTATGAAATGGGAAGACTGCAACACCACAATAGTCCTCCTGAACCGCAAATAGAAAGAGGCCCTAAAGGCTGCTTACGTTCATCCACAATCAGCTACACTATATTAATAAAAGTATTGGGACGCACATGAACTTTAATAGCATCCCAGTCTTAGTCCATATGATTAATTATTGAGTTGTCCCACCCTTTGCTGCTATAACAGCTTCAACTCTTCCAGGAGTGCATTTTTGAGGTCAGGCACTGATGTGGACGAGAAGACCTGGCTCGGATTCTGCGCCTAATTCATCTCAAAAGTGTTCTATTGGGTCAAGGTCAGGACTCAGTGCAGGCCAGTCAAGTTCCTCTACCTCAAACTCCCCCCTCCTCTCCAATTATTCTAGTTCTTTAAGCTCACCCCCTGGTATAAAGGTGGAGTTATTCATATGGAGCTCTGATACACATACAACCTTCCTGCAGTTTTACCATCACCCTGCTGTTATAACTTATCTGTATATTATAATCTGTTATATGTCATCTCACCTCCCTTACTGCACTAACATCAAGGTGATGCCATATTACTCATTTGTGTAATAATCCCTACAGTGTGCCCAGTTATAAGGGACCCAAACTTCCTGACATTATAGAGTCATGCTACATCTGTATATTATGTATTACAGTTCCTTCTATAGCACTAACAATTTACATATATGATACATTCACATCAGTTCCTGACCTCAAGGAGCTAACGATCTATAATAAAGTCCTTAACTCACATTCATACACAGGAGCCAACTAACCTACCAGTAGGCTCCAACAAGCACAGAGAGAACATGCAAACTTCATGCAGTTAGTGGCCAGTTTGGGGTTCAAACCAAGGAGTCCAGTACAACAAGGCAAGCAAGCTAATCCCTAAACCACTGTGCTTCATTCACATGGTTGTAAAGAAAACACATTTTTTATTTTCAGATCTGAACGCAGCTTTATTGTTTTCAATAGAGACATTAACACAGGTGTGTGAACGTGCACTGTGTTCAGATCTATAACCCAAAATCTGCATCTGAGGGTATGTGTATGCACATACTGTATACCACTGAGAAAAAGGAGATAACTACCCCAATCTGTGGGGATATTCATATACATGCTGTATGACACCTTTTCGCAGATAAGAGTTCTGAGAGCACACAGCACCAGGAAGGGCACATAGTGTGTGAAGGTTTCAGGCACTTATTTGGAGACACAAAATGCAGATGAATTCACTGGACAAATTTTGACTTAAAGTTACTTTTATTCAACTAGCAAGTAATTTTTTGACGGGAAATGACATAGGTGTCTCCCAAAAGATATAAATGTAAATGTGTATATATATATATACACACACACACACACAGTTGTGCTCATAAGTTTACATACCCTGGCAGAATTTATGATTTCTTGGCCATTTTTCAGAGAATATGAATGAGAACCCAAAAACCTTTCTTTCACTCATGGTTAGTGTTTGGCTGAAGCCATTTATTATCAATCAACTGTGTTTACTTTTTTTACATCATAATGACAACAGAAACTACCCAAATGACCCTGATCAAAAGTTTACATACCCTGGGGATTTTGGCCTGATAACATGCACACAAGTTGACACAAAGGGGTTTGAATGGCTATTAAAGGTAACCATCCTCACCTGTGATCTGTTTGCTTGTAATTAGTGTGTGTGTATATAAAAGGTCAATGAGTTTCTGACTCCTGACAGACCCTTGCATCTTTCATCCAGTGCTGCACTGACGTTTCTGGATTCTGAGTCATGGAGAAAGCAAAATAATTGTCAAAGGATCTGCAGGAAAAGGTAGTTGAACTGTATAAAACAGAAAAGGGATATAAAAAGATATCCAAGGAATTGAGAATGCCAATCAGCAGTGTTCAAACTCTAATCAAGAAGTGGAAAATGAGGGGTTCTGTTGAAACCAAACCACCTTCAGGTAGGTTCTGCTACAACTGCCAGGAAAATTGTTCAGGATGCAAAGAAAAACCCACAAATAACTTCAGGTGAAATAAAGGACTCTCTGAAAACATGTGGTGTGGCTGTTTCAAGATGCACAATAAGGAGGCACTTGAGGAAAGATGGGCTGCATGGTTGAGTCGCCAGAAAAAAGCCATTACTACGCAAATGCCACAAAGTATCCATCTTATAATACGCCAAACAGCACAGAGACAAGCCTCCAACCTTCTGGCACAAAGTCATTTGAAGTGATGAGTCCAAAATGTAACTTTATACTGTGTATTGCCCCCTTTAACATCAATGACAGCTTAAAGTTTTGGATGAGGCTCTTTATCTTCTCAGATAGTAAAGCGGCCAATTCCTCTTGGCAAAAAGCCCAGTTGTGGCTGAAATCCTAGTTGGTCTACCTGACCGTGGTTTGGTTTCAACAGAACCCCTCATTTCTCCTACGTTCACTGACAGACGCAGCCCTTCATTGACAAGTGGGGTTATATGCACATCCTACCAGGAGTTGACTAGGCAAATAGAAAGCAAGCTGACCCCTCCCAGGGGGCGGTCCTCTCTCTCCCATATAACCACCCTGCTCTGCATAGCATATCAGTTTTATTATGCCTAGTGCAAGGAGTTAGACCTGGCTCCCTTATGGGACCTGCGGTTCACCTTTTTTTTTTTTTTTTTGCTACCGCTTTTTTATTTTTTTCAAGCTATCTGATGAAGACTGCTATCAAGAAGCTGGCTGGGGCATAGAGGATATCTAGAATCCTGCACTCTCCCCAGCGCGGCCAACCGATGCGAGCTAGCTTTAGCCTTGGTGGGGCCCGCCGCATCGTGCCCGTTCCATGCAGGTGGCCAGTGGGTGACCCCCACTTGCGCCTAGTGACCGGACCTTGTTCCCGTCCAGGGGCCTGGAGGAAGGTCTGCAACCGGGTGGCTACCCGCTACGCCCTCGGACTGGTGAGTGACCCCCTCTCTTCCCCCCTAGGGGCGCGGGGCGATTTTAGCGATTTGAGCCGGCTGGTGGAGGGTGTTTTGCTAGGGCTAGAGCCTCCCCTGGGTGTTTTTGCTCCCCTTACCTACAATGCATCAGACTTCCGCAAAGAAGCTGTAGTCGCCAAGTACACCCGCAAAGCCCTTATGACATCCAAGGAATGTAACTCAAATCCTTGGGATGCGATGGGTGCGGACATAATGAAGGAAGAACAATATCTTCATTAATGTGGAAAGAAGAGACCACCTTCGGTAGAAACAAAGGAGAAGGACGCAAGACCGCCTTGTCCCTATAAAGGACTACGTAAGGAGACTTGCAGGACAACGCTGATAACTCAGACACCCGCCTAGCGGATGTAATGGCCACCAAGAATGCCACTTCCTGCGACAGCAATTGTAAGGGAATATCCCTGATCTTCTCATATGGCGGTTTCTGCAGTACAGAAAGCACCAAATTCAAATCCCACTGCGCCAAAGGCGACCGTACCTGAGGAGCCACATGGCATACACCCTGTACAAATGTACGAAACAACGAATGTGACGCCAAAGCCATTGAAATAGAATCGCCAAAGCCGAAATCTGACCCTTGAGAATACTCAATGCCAATTTTTTATCCAGGCCCTGCTGCAAAAAAGCCAGGACCCCGGACACAACGTAAGAGTGAGGGTTCCAACCCCCCGCGTCACACCAGGCAATATAGGCCTTCCAGGTGCGATGACAAATCTTGCGAAAAGTACACTTGCACGCTTAAGCATGGTAGGGATCACGGAGTCAGCAACACCCCTATCCCTCAACACCTGGGACTCCATAGCCAAGCCGTCGAAGCCAGCGAGGGTAAAGCAGGGTGCAAGATGGGTACCTGAGACAGCACATCGGAAGACGCCAGGGAAAATCTGCCACCATTTGCACCATGTCGGCGTACCAAGGGGCGCCAAGGCCAATCCGGAGCTACCAGGATTGTCGGAATCCCCTCCGCTTCTACCCTGCGCAGTAGCCGCGGTAGAAGCGTGATGGGAGGAAAAGCGTACAGGAGCCGATACAGACTCCAAGGTGCTACCAGCGCGTTTGTGGCGGCCGCCAGCGGGTCTCTCGTCCTGCACACAAAGGTATACACCTTGTGATTGAACCGAGACGCCATGAAGCCCACGTCTGGCGTGCCCCCCCTTGTGGCAAATCTGGCGGAACACTTCTGGATGTAAGGACCATTCCCCCTGATCCAGAGTCTGGCGACTGAGAAAGTCCGGCTGCCAATTCTCTACGCCCCGTTGGATCAGACAGACTGTGACCCATGCGTATACTGTTCGTGGCAAAGTACCCCCTGTTCCTGTCACAGTTCATTCCACCAGGGCTGTTAGCACTTCCTGGGTTTTCAGACACCAGGCTTCGGTGTCACAGGTGTGCAAGGCGGCTACTTGGGCCTCGGTGCACATGTTTACTAAGTTTTACAAAGTGGATAATTCAGCATCTGCGGATGCTGCTTTTGGCCGCAAAGTTTTGGGCGTGGCTGGCGCCTCCTGAGAGGAATCTGTTGGGTACAGTTGTTGTTGTTTACCCACCCCTCTTGACGGACACAGCTTTGGGACATCCCCACTTGTCAATGAAGGGCTGCGTCTGTCAGTGAACGTAGGAGAAAACGGGGTTTTATTAAAACTTACTGTAAAATCCTTTTCTCTGAGTTCACTGACAGACGCAGCACCCACCCCTCTGTGTTGCGTTTGTAC
>BLSH010438581.1:1055243-1103788 GCA_018402905.1 Glandirana rugosa | reverse complement strand
GTTGAGTGCAGATGCTCAGTGTCATATACAGAGGTTGAAATAGATGTATGAGTGCTGCCAGCATTGCTGGAGAGGTTGAAGGGGGGTCAACCTGTCAGTGCTCAGACCATATGCCACACACTGCATCAAATTGATCTGCATGGCTGTCGTCCCAGAAGGAAGCCTCTTCTAAAGATGATGCACAAGAAAGCCTGCAAACAGTTTGAAAACAAGCAGACTAAGGACATGGATTACTGGAACCATATCCTGTGGTCTGATGAGACCAAGATAAACTTATTTGGTTCAGATGGTGTCAAGCGTGTGTGGCAGGAAACAGGTGAGGAGTAGAAAGACAAGTGTGTCTTGCCTACAGTCAAGCATGGTGGCGGGAGTGTTATAGTCTGGGGTAGCATGAGTGCTGCCAGCACTGGGGAGCTACAGTTCATTGAGGGAACCATGAATGCCAACATGTACTGTGACATACTAAAGCAGAGCAAAATCCCCTCCCTTCGGAGACTGGGCCACAGGGCAGTATTCCAAGATGACAACGACCCCAAACACACCTCCAAGATGACCACTGCCTTGCAAAAGAAGCTAAGAGTAAAGGTGATGGACTGGCTAAGCATGTCTCCAGACCTAAACCCTATTGAGCATCTGTGGGGCATCCTCAAACGGAAGGTGCAGGAGTGCAAGGTCTCTAACATCCACCAGCTCTGTGATGTTGTCATGGAGGGGTGGAAGAGGACTCTATTGGCAACCTGTGAAGCTCTGGTGAACTCCATGCCCAAGAGGGTTAAGGCAGTGCTGGGAAATAATGGTGGCCACATAAAATACTGGCACTTTGGGCCCAATTTGGACATTTTCACTTAGGGGTGTACTCACTTTTGTTGCCAGCGGTTTAGACATTAATGACTGTGTGTTGAGTTACTTTGAGGGGACAGCAAATTTACACTGTTATACAAGCTGTACACTCACTACTTTACATTGTAGCAAGGTGTCATTTCTTTAGTGTTGTCACATGAAAAGATAGAATAAAATATTTACAAAAATGTGAAGGGTGTACTCACTTTTGTGAGATACTGTATATATTTGAAATCAAATCTTTATTATTTTGGGTCAATAACACTATGTGGGTAGATTTCTCCCAGGCACAGACTGTGTCACAGCCCTCCAGCCTGTGTCTTACAATAAAAGGGAGGTGAAGTCTCCATTAATCTACATGTAATATCCCGCCCCCATTGTGTTTAGCTGGTTAGTGGACATGGAGGAGGAGGGAGAGAGTGGGCCGTCATTTACCACTGTGTATACACCCTGATACGCTCAGATGTGATAGGGATGAAATGCTCAGCATAGAAACTCATTGAAAACTGAGCATGTGCCGAGTTGCCACCACAGCTGCAAAATCCCTAGCTGAATTGGAGACATAAACAGAAGGTGGAGATGGAGAGCAGCAGGATCAACCAGGTTTTTTTGCAGAATACAGAAAACGAATCTCATAGTGATTGAGTGAGTATGAACAGCATGTAATACACCATTTATTGTTAGTTTTTTAAGATGTGGGTTTAGTGACACTTTAACAGGGACACGGGCAGCAATAAAAACTTAACATGAGTTCTAAACTCTCACCACTTTATCCAAAACAAAAAGAGTTTTGGCTTTAGATACACTTTAGGAAATGCCTTTGCTTTCCAATATACAAATGCCGGAACATTTGTGGGCAGAGCGAGGCTCTGGAATTTGACAGATGGGGTAGAATTGAGTTCTGGGAGGAGGTGAGGATAACCTTAATTTGGATCAAAATCCCATGTACATGGGGGGGTTAGGATCGAAAAAGGGATACTGCATACAGGGAATGGTTTGGAGGCTAACACATGCTACCACAAGGTACAGCATTTCAGCCCTGAAACATATTGGCCCAGGTCTGCTTCACTTTATGTAATGAAGTTATATTTTGTTTTGAGTCAGAGGCTTCCTATTTGCTATTCAACCTCTAGAACTCTAAGGGCCAGTAATTTGAGATCATATATTCTGCTTTATAAGGCTACTGCTTGCCACTGGTAAGATATCTGCATGCTAAAGCACCATGTTTGGCCACCCTGAAGCATGTATATAGAAGTTTGTACTATAGATGCATGGTTTCATATTGTAGAACGTGTTTATCCACTCTTTGCATAGGTGTGAAAATGAACGCCTTTTTCCTGTACATCATTTTTCCCAAATTGGCTCCAGCTTTTCTCTTTGAAGTCAGCAGTGAAATGGAAAGTCTTAGTGAATTTGACATTGCTGTGCGTGGATTTTCAGACAAAGACACTTGAATGTGTTTGCGTGGTGGCAGCAATCATAAATCAAGGCACTGGCTATTAGAATTCTGTATCGCTTTTGGCAGACATTCCATGCTTTGATCCCTTCTTAAGCCTATTACATTGAAAGTAAGCTACTTTGCTGGCTAAAAACTTATATATCTGATGATCTATTCATTACTTTCTGCAGATCCAATGAGATTAAAGTTTGCTGGTAAAAATGACTAATTGTCACAGTTTTAATCTTCTTGCAAGGAAATTTATTTTATTCCAGGTACTTATATAGCGCTGTCAATTTATGCAGTGCTTTACATATACATTGTACATTCACATCAGTCCCTACCCTCAAGGAGTTTACAATCTAAGGTCCCTAACTCACATTCATACATACACATACTAGGGCCACTTTAGACATGATCCAATTTACCTCCCAGCATGTATTTGGAGTGTGGGAGGAAACCGGAGGAAACCCAGGCAAGCACAGGGAGAACATGCAAACTCCAGGCAGGTAGTGTCGTGGTTGGGATTTGAACCAGAGACCCTTTTGCTGCCAGGCGAAAGTGGTATCCCCTACACCACTGTGTTGCCCATTTTATCAGCTGTGTTTTCCTTTTAAAGACTTTGCTTGGCTGACTTCCCTTCTGGTTCCTGATCCTGTTTGCTGACTCTGACTATGCTGACTTCTGGATTAAAAACTTTTGCCCGGCTAACTTCCCTTCTGGTTGCTGGTCATATTTGCTGCCTCTACTACGCTGATTAGACATGTGCAAATTCATTAGTTTTTTCACGAATTTTGACAAATTCATGAATTCAGAAATATTAGAATTTCCGAATCTTCATTTTTTTTAAAAATTTTTGGAAGTTCGGAAATTGGAAAATCGAAAATTCAGAAATTCGAAATTTCGGAAATTCAGAAATTTGGAAATTTGATATTTCAGAAATTCGAAAATTCAAAAATTTGAAAATCAGAAATTCAAATCGAAAATTCGAAAATCCGGAAATTTGAAAATCCGAAAATAGGAATGAAAATCCAAAAATTCAAAAGAACGAAAATTTGAAAACCCGAATATTCAAAAACCCAAAAATTCGAAAATCTGAAATAATAAATAACTAATAATAACTTAACTATTACTAACTATTAAATTATAGGTATTGGAATTTCCTTTCAAATTTGGCTGTTAGTGAACAGTGAACATAACGAATACAAATTTATCTGAAGTTGCGAATTATCCGAAATAACGAATGCCGTATCTAAATGAATGGAACATAACGAATTCATAATGATAAATAACAATAATAAAAATAATTTATTATTAATTCGTTCCATTCCATTTGTTTAGATGCAGGGTTATTTTGGATAATTTGTAGCTTCAGATAATATAATTTAATAGTTAATATTAGTTAGTTATTATATATATATATATATATATATATATATATATATATATACTATATATTGTGAATTTTCGGATTTTTGTTCTTTTGAATTTTTGGATTTTCTTTCTAATTTTCAGATTTTTTTGAATTTTCGAATTCCAAATTTTCAAATTTATGAATTTCAAATTTTAAAATGTTAAAATTTCTGAAAAAAACAAAACAAAAAACAAATGAAACAAAAACTAACAATGTCTAACGCTGATCTCTGGATTCCTGTTTCACTGGCTTGTTCCGACTACCCGCTCTGGTTACCGAACTCTGGCTATGTTTTGACTACATTTGCTCTGTTTGTACTATTTTACCTTTTTTATTAAAAAGTGTGATTTTTACTGCACTTCTGTCTCAGATTGATTCATGGTTCCTGTCAGCTTCATACTGTATGTGTGTATTAGTATGCCATTCAGAATTAATTAATCAAAGAAAGTAAGGCGCTGCCCCATTAACCCAAACAAGAATATATGAAATACCATTTAGTGCACCAACTTAAATTATAACATGTATGAAATCAAAAGTTTGTGGTGATGATGACCTATAAATATAAAATCAAAAGTCTATATTAAGGTTGCACTGATACTGATATTAGTATCAGCACCCATACCGAGCATTTGCACAAGTACTTGTACTTGTGCAAATGCTCAGATGCTTAATCCGATACCTCCCTCTCTTGTTGCACCGGGCTGGCATCCACAGCATAGCGGGGGCAGACAGCCTCACAAATGATTGGTGCGGCGGTGGGGGCAGTTATGAGCACCAATCTCCCTGTATAGCTTTCAATAAAGCAGCTGACAGCCACTTCTCCTCCTCTCCCTCCAGCGGCTGTCAGCTGCCTCATTGAAAGCTATACAGGGAGATTGGTGCTTATAACTGTCGCCACCGCCACACTGACCAGCCCCAACTGTCCCCCATGTCCTCCTCTGGCTCCCAGTGTCCTGCTCTGGCTCCTGGTGTCCTCCTTTGGCTCCCCCGTGTGCTCCTCCGGCTCTCCTGGTCCTCCTCCGGTCCCCCCCTCATCCCAGATCTGTCAGGATGGAGAGCGGAGGAAGGAGCCAGTAAATATGTAATTTACCGGCTTCTTCCTTTTCTGAATAAACAGAGTCAGTGATCACTGACTGTCCATTCATAACTGAGCATCATAAACGCTGTCTCTGTTCATTCATCTTCAGTGCAGCTGAGGTTGCCTGAGAAACGGACTGGGGAATCTGTATCCTCAGTCCCTTTCCCTGTCTCAAAAGGGAGATGTCAGGGGTCTGTCTAGACCCCTGATATCTCACCAAAGCCCCCCAACAGGGCACATTCAGATTGAATGGCAACTCACTGCAAAGCAGTCTGTAGCATTCTGCAGTGACGCACGTTACCATGCATGCAAAGGTGTGGAACCTGCCTTATAGGAAAAAAATTTCAGGGCTGCCAGACCTCACCAGAGTAATTGAGCATGATATGGTCATGGAACCTAATTTAAAGGTTTGAGCAAAACCCTATCACATTCAAGAGGCACACAGGAAAACAGTATTGGAGGAAATTCTAAAAATTCTTGAACTCCATATCATTGAGGAATCTCATAGAGAATGGTGGAGCCCAATTGTGTTGGTACCAAAGCCTAATGGAACCCTGCGAACATCCTATGGTCTTTCTCAGCAGAAAGTTGACAGCCGCAGAGAAAAATTACGCCTTAGTGGAGTGAGAGTACCTGACTATGATGTGGGTTCTAGACTTCCTACACTGTTTTCTCCTTGGCAGGAAGTTTTTTTTCTGGTGTTGGACCATACCCCTCTGACCTCAATGAGACTGAACAAACACACCAATGCCAGGGTAACCCAATGATCCCTGGCCTTACAAGAGTTCAAATTTGTGGTTGAATAGGCTGGGGAAGCAACATCAGAATGTTGATGCCTTCTAGGGTACACTGTAGGGTGTCCCACATTGCCTCTGACACTTCTTAATTGAGGCAGAAAATGTACAGGGCACCAGGAATGGATCCTGGAAGGCAGGTATGTTCCCCTATTATTTGGGTTGAGAGAGGCTGATCTAGCTGAATTTACCCTCCCAGGCCATAGAAGGCACTTTGAAGTCCACTTTCAGTTGTTTTTCTGTAGCTTACAAGCTCCTGCTGGTCAGCTGTTGACATCCTACTGCAATAACAGCTTAACCTCCATTCACCCCCGAGCAGAACATATTCCTGGTGATTCTGAAGCATTTTTTTTCAGGAGGTGTTTTTAAAGCATTTTATGAGGTTTGTGCAAGTGTTTTTGCACATGTATCAAGCTTCAGACTTTTCTTTCCCACTGGGCTGAGCAAGGGGAGGAGAACAGTTCTAGAGAAGGAGAGGAGTTTTTCAAGTGTGAAAACACACAAAATGTGTGTTGTATGTATCCTGAGTTTACAAGTTCTCCCACTAAAATCTATGGGACCAAAAATGCCTGATTATGTGAAAGAAAATAAACTCATAGGGTGTCCTAGACAATTTTTTAAAGTGCGGGTTAACTGGTTAGCTACCCTTGGTCTAACACCTATTGACCTTGTAATGGATAGCCTTCTATGACTTGTTCAAACTTTCGGCTATGTACTCAAAATGTTGAACTTCACATAATGCTAGTTATTTTTCAATGAAACACAATCTTTTCTTTTCCTTTTGTCTTCAAACAAGACCTTGATCTTTCTCTGTTTGATGTACCTGTACTGTCAATCTACATGCTCAATGGTTGTTAACTTACTCTGCATGACTATGAGAAATCTTCAATAAATCTTACATAATTAAAAAAAAATAGCTCATGTACGCTTTTGATCGTAGAGTGATGAGTGTACAGATGACTGGGTGTTGAAATGTGAACAGGCACAATTGCAAACAATGGGATTCTGCATGTTGAACATAGTCAGGCACAGGGAAACACACTACAATACAGTCAGGAGTGAATTGGGGCTTATGGAACTGAAGTTGTGTAAATGACTCAATTTTCACCTTGTAAATGTAGTTGTGCAAGTTTTTTTAGTTTTAATACATTTTTCTTAAAAAGGGTATTTCAAAATAAAAATAGACACAGAAGATCAAAGGTACCAATTTTTGAACAACATACAGAGTAAAATTCAGCCTGAAGGAGGAAATGATAAAGTGCAACCATACAACAGGTTCCATTATGCGTTTCCATTATTCCAGATTGCTGTTTAGATTTAGAATCAAACCAATGCACAAGTTTTTATATTGGTGTAAGCATACCTCCCAGCAGAGGCGTAACTAGAACCTTCAGGGCCCCGATGCAAGAAATTATGAAGGGCCCCCCTGACCCCTAGCCAGGGCCCTTCCCTCTTCCCACTGATCTTGGGGCCCTTTACTCCTATTGTGGGTCCCTTTATTACGGTCCTACTGAATAAACCAATAGCTGTGTACCGAGCCTCCCATTCATTCAAAAATGGAAGTATAGTAAAAACAGTTTACTATGCTTCCGTTATGAAAGAACCTATTGGTACCAATCTCTGACTCTGTCCATTCAGAAAAGGAAGGAGCCGATAAATGACAAATTTACCAACCCGTTCCCATCTCTCCATCATGACAAATCTTCTACAGCAGCTGGCAGGAGAGAGGAGGGTGGAAGACAGCTGCTCTGTGGGGGGACCAGGGAAGCACACAGGGACCCTGGGAACAGCAGAAGACAAGTAAACTGGATAGGAGGGGCAGCCGGGGTGGCATATAGAGGAACCAATCTCCATTAGGAGGAAAATGGAGGAGATTGGTTCCTCTAAATGCCGCCACGCCATCCCTCCTATCCAGGTGTACAAGGGAGGCACACGGGCCCCCTGGAGCACAGGGCCCGGTTGCAATTGCAACCCCTGCAACCCCTATCATTACGCCCCTGCCTCCCAGCTGTCCCTCATTTGGAGGGACTGTTCCTCTTTTGGAACCAATTCCCTTTGTCTCTCTTTCTTCCTCTGTTGTCCCTTAAGCCTCGTACACGCGATAAGAATGTCAGCCGAATGATCGTTTGTTTTCTTTTTCATGCGAGTCTCATATCGAAGACCAATAGGCTACTAAAGTTAAAAAAATTCTCGTACGACAGAATACAACTTCAGAAGTGATGTAATATACTGTATAGTATTGTAATGTATTCTTTAATTTCAGAGCATGTGTGGTCTTGGTCACACGATTATTTTTGTACAAATATTATACTAATTACACAAAAATCATCCGTCCTGGTATCATACAAGAACATTTTCGTGTTTGTCCCTTCAAATATCTTTGCATGAACTGTCATGATAGGCTCTCGAAAACTGTGTATTACTGATCAGATTATTGGACAATCACTCCAAAGTGGTATTTTTCATCCAATTTTCTCATTGTGTGTACTAGGCATCACTTTGGCTTGATTTAAAAATCTTTATAAAAAATTTAATATTTTAATATCAAAAGTGTTTTACTCCTTTACATAGACTTTATACTATAACTCTATAAAATATTATACTCTATAAAATATTTAATATTTTAGTATCAAAAGTGGTTTACTTCTCTATATAGCCTTTATACTCCTTTACATAGCCTTTACCCTTTATATAGCCTTTCAATTATTCCTTTTGTTGTTTTGAAATGCCAAAATAAAGTAAACGTAGTGATTATAAAAACATTACGTTATACCAAAAATTATGTGTGGATTATTCCTCATTGTCTGTGTTACTGGAGGCATGGCAGGGGCATACAGAATACAGAATACTTTATTAATCCCAAAGGATAAATTGTTGCGAAACAGCCACACTCAACAAAGACAACACAAGATCACAACAATGAACAGAACCAGATACAAAGACGCAACAAAATTACCAATAACAGCCATTAGCACCATATAAAACAAATTAAAACGGCACTCTAATAAACCATCCATACAATTAAAATTCAACATATGATAAATATCAGGTAAAATAACAGAAAATCAAACCACCAATTGCAAATCATACACCACTTTCTCTAACATTACCCAAAATAATAATAATACTGTACCAACATATAAAATACTATACTATAAAAACAACATAAAATTCTGATCATAAACCAGAATCTGTATGTAATTTGCCTGTATACTAATATAATTATAATATTAATAATTATATTGTAGCGCTGCCCCCTTAATGGTCGCAAGAAAAATCAATCTCTCTCTGGTTTCCCCGACCCTGGGAGTCCTCCGCCACCCCTGACAGACTGAGTTCACTCATAATATTAGTTCCTCTTTATGTAAGACACCGTGAAAAATTACACAAGGTTGAAAAAATCAACACTGTTTACTCAAGGTATATATTTCAAGATGAACTCTGACTTAACAAGGTACATAAAATAGGTCTCACAACAGTATGAAGGTTAACCACCATTGAATAACAAGGTATGCTTCTTATAGCTTTATAGATTCAACCAGTAAGTGTATAAACAGGACAATATACAGTGCATGAGAGTGGGGCACATGAGAGCAGGGGAATGACTACTGAAATGTCAAACCACTCTCTACTGCTCACTCTCCTGAAAGAAGCAAATAGTAGATGAACAAGTATAAAACTTGAAAATAGTAGATGAACAGGTACAACACCAGAATTACAATTGCAGCTATATTCAACCTGCTCTAAGGGAGAGAGTTCTTAGGCAAATGCAATTTATAAAAAGTGGGGGGAAATAAACAGATGAAGAGTAGTTGTAGTTCAATGTTACTTGCTTGACAGTTAAGATGATCTTCAGCTAGCTTTGTTTTTTAAATGATATATACCGATTAAATGCTGATGCAACAAAATAGATTTCCAGGAAGTATACTGTATTTATTTTAAGCACTCTTTCTGCAGCAAGACAAAGGAAGCTTCACAGTGATCACTGACTTTAAACTGTGGGACTACAAATAACAGCAATCCAATTTAGGGTATAAATGTTGTTCTATTTCTATTTCTAATGTTAGGAACTAGGCCTTGACTACTAGTGAATGTGCAGAATCAGGTTATGTGTACACAATGTCTGTAAAAATGGGCTTCCGCACAGGATTAAAGGATGCAGATGATGTATCCCCTTCTGAGGATGTTGATGGTGACAAGGATGGAGAGGAGGATGTTGGTCACTCCAGCCCTCTGGCTCCTAGGATCGGCTTCCACCTCCTCTCACCGCGATTCTCCCAGATCAATCGTCCAAGCGGGATGTAGGGATCAAGAACAGGCCCCACTTGGTGCACTGGGTCGGAGTGGATCTGATGCCCTTGGGTACACCGGTTTTCCCTCTGACCACTTTGCTGCTCCGGTGGGGTGGATGTGCATGGCCCCCCTCCCCCACTTGTTGGCGGAGGCGGGCCGTGCACATCGGCCTCGGGGACTCTTTTTTGCTGTCGGTCCCGGCCATCCTTAGGATGATTGCCCATTGGTTTATGCATCTTATACCACATTTGAGCCTATGCGTCTTCGGTGAGGGTTTTCAATTTAAATTTTTGTTACTCAGATACCCATTGTTTTTTTTGCGCTGTTTCTTTTTTGAATGGGCGAGGGCTCGTGTTTTGTGCCAGTCGTACTTGTTTGCGTTAGCTGGGCATGCGCGGTCACGATATGGACTACCCTGCCCCATCGCGCCCGTGTGTCCCAGCGCTGATTTTACCTAGGGCGCAGGCGCCGAGCCGATCTGTCTGGGCACGTGCGCAGACACAGGATGGTGGGCCCCTGAACGTCCGTGTCTGCATGACGTTCGTTCCTCCACACGGCACACGCGCGAGCACGGGGCGGTGGACTCCGCCTCGTACGTTAGTGCTTGCGTCATGTTCGTACTTTCGTGCGGCGCACACGCGGGCCTATTTAATGGCGGCTTGTCACCATCATTCTTACACGCCGCCACCTCGGAGCCTCAACTGCTACTGGTCCTCCTTATTTACAGCCTTTGAAGGTAAGCTGTTGTTCTACCTACGGGACCCTTTTGGCACATTACTGACTGGCCCCTTCCCACTATCTGGACCACTGAAGTGAGTACAGGAAGGGGTATTCATTGTCCGTCTGGTGTTATCACCAGCATTGTATTAGCCGCACATACTGGGCCCCTCTTCTTTCTTTGTGGGTGTGGGGGGGGGGGATAATCTCCACAGTTGCACCAGTTATTTCAATTATAATGTAGCTTCAACAATTTCTCATACACCCCTAACGGGTAATATATCTATTTCAAATTGAACTAAGGATGTAACACAACTCCCTAGGAGCTAGGCTCCTTGGGTATGATTACATTACAGGGGAGATCATGCTCTGTTCCCATTTCTGATGGTGCCTCCACGCTGTTATTTTCTAGTTACTATTTTCTAATTTTGTCATCTTTCTCTTTCATATAGAGAGAACAGTAACTGTGCGTGCATACCAAACTGACCGCCCAGTCCTGTTTTGTCTTGGTTCGGTCACCGGCTGGCTGTCTTGGGAGTTCAGTGGCCTCTTGGACGCCACCCCCATATACCACCCTAGCAGCTGTGCCTGGTTAAGCGGCGCCCACTTGCGGTAGGCTTTGAACATGGCTTAACAAGGTAATCTTTGCATGTAAAATCTCTTTATGTATATATTTTCTGAGATGTTTTATGATTGCATGGCTCTTAGTTACGGGGTGTATACCAGTGGGAAGTGATTTCTACATTGGGGTAGACCAATAATGCATTTATTGTATTTTCCAGCATGTACTTGCCGTTATTTAAAGAATGCCCCTGAAGAAGGGAATATTTAAATCCTGAAACATGTCGGGCTATTGACGTGAAGTACTTACAAGCCGCAAGACATCTACTGTATCTAAACGTTTTTACTGTATTCTTTGCTATACGTATTGTATGGTTTTTTACTCTTTACATATTTCTAATAAATTGTATGAATTTTAAGATTGTTGTAATTAATGGTGCCCAAAAAGTCCCAAGTAACTAGGGGGTTACACATCCATTGTCTTTTCTATTATATAGTCATGGGATGTTGGCACATGTGGGTTTAAATACCCGGGTGATCACAATTAAGCCCACTTGGTGCAGGGCAGGTCTTTCAGGCTGCTAACTGAAGTGGAAATAGGCCGCGATTCAGCCAAATTTAACACAGGGTTCCTGCTTGCCAATCTGCGCCATATAGAGAGACTGTGCTAGGCCCCAGCCTCTGCTTAAATAGTCTCTACCACTCTTCTCCCAGGAATCCTTCTCTGCTGCACAGCCTTATGGAAAATATAGTTCTACTGCAGTACAGCCAGAGCGTGAACCCTCACAAGCAAACTACAACCCCTAGAGTGCATTTCTCTTGCCACTGTTAGAGTCACAGAACAGTAAACTGGCACTAGGGAAAACAGCTGCATTAAACCTGAAGACAGAAATTTCTCTGTTGTCGGCAGTATGCATACCCAGCTCCTGGCTACAATATAATAATAATATAATACTATAATATATCCCTCTTTCCCATCTCACAAAGCTGGAGGTACACTGTGAGTAAATGTGTTAAAAATTCCTATTGGTCCTGACAGTTTCTGCTTTCCATCTCTCTGTATAGGGTAACCACTGGCTTATAGTGATGCAAGACCGTGGTCACGCTGTACTTTCATCTACTCTTCTGAAGTTAAAGTAGTGTTGAAGCCTCAAAGTTTTTTGAACTAACCTATTCTTCTCCACTAGGGCAAGGATTTCCAAATTTTCTAAGCAATGGGCCAGTTTCTTGGCCTTCAGACTTTAACAGGACTGGACTGTGACCGGATGGGAGTAGAAAATGCCTTGGCATCATTGGATATAAACACTGTCCCATCATTGTCCCATCATTGTCCCAATGTCCCATCATTGGTTTGAATGGAAGGAATAGTGGCCCATTGTTAGTATCAATGGGAAGAATAGTGCCTCATTGATGCTGTCAGTAAGAGGAATAGTGCCCTATCGTTCATGTCAGTTGGTGGAATTGTGCCCCCCAGCTGATCTTACTGGGACAAGCTCCTGTATTTTAATATATACAGCAGTGACTGGTTACTTTACTTTCTAAACCAGGATTGTCAAACTCAAAGTGCTTATCTGATAAGAGAAAATGTATAATGGGTGAAGTGTGGGCTACTATTTTATAAGGAAGGAATTAGTAAGGACATGGCATGGGTATTAAAAAAATATATAACACCACATCCCCATATACATTATCTCACAAAAGTAAGTACACCCTCACATTTTTGTAAATATTGTATTGTAAAAGTATTGAGTGTACAGCTTGTATAACAGCGTAAACTTGCTGTCCCCTCAAAATAACTGAACACACAGCCATTAATGTATAAATCACTGGCAACAAAAGTGAGTACACCCCTAAGTGAAAATGTCCAAATTGGGACCAAGGTGTCAATATTTTGTGTGACCACCATTATTTTCCAGCACTGCCTTAACCCTCTTGGGCATGGAGTTCACCAGAGCTTCACAGGTTGCCACTGGAGTGCTCTTTCACTCCTCCGTGAAGACATCACAGAGCTGGTGGATGTTAGAGACCTTGCGCTCCTCCACCTTCCATTTGAGGATGCCCCACAGATGCTCAATAGGGTTTAGGTCTGGAGACATGCTTGGACAGTCCATCACCTTTACCCTCAGCTTCTTTAGCAAGGCAGTGGTCATCTTGGAGGTGAGTTTGGGGTTGTTATGTTGGAATACTGCCCTGCGGCCCAGTCTCCGAAGGGAGGGGATCATGCTCTGCTTCAATATGTCACAGTACATGTTAGCATTAATGGTTCCCTCAGTGAACTGTAGCCCCAGTGGCGGCAGCACTCATGCAGCCCCAGACCATGACACTCCCACCACCATGCTTGACTGTAGGCAAGACACACTTGTCTTTGTACTAATCACCTGATTGCCACACACGCTTGACATCATCTGAACAAAATAAGTTTATCTTGGTCTCATCAGACCACAGGACATGGTTCCAGTAATCCATGTACTTAGTCTGCTTGTCTTCAGCAAACTGTTTGCGGGAGTTTCTTGTGCATCATCTTCTGGGATGACAGCCATGCAGACCAATTTGATGCAGTGTGTGGCGTATGGTCTGAGCACTGACAGGCTGACCCCCCACCCCTTCAACCTCTGCAGCAATGCTGGCAGCACTCATACGTCTATTTCCCAAAGACAACCTCTGGATATGGCTCTGACCATGTGCAGTCAACTTCTTCTGTTCTGAGTGGAACCTTTTCTGTTAAATCGCTGTATGGTCTTGACAATCGTGCTGCAGCTCAGTTTCAGGGTCTTGGCAATCTTCTTAAAGCCTAGGTCATCTTTATGTAGAGCAACAATTCTTTTTTCGGATCCTCAGAGAGTTCCTTGCCATGAGGTGTTATTGATCTTCCAGTGACCAGTATAAAAGAGTAAGAGCAATAACAGCAAATTTAACACACCTGCTCCCCATTCACACCTGAGACCTTGTAACACTAACCAGTCACATGACACCAGGGAGGGAAAATGGCTAATTGGACCCAATTTGGACATTTTCCCTTAGGGGTGTACTCACTTTTGTTGTCAGCGGTTTAGACATTCATGGCTGTGTGTTGAGTTATTTTGAGGGGACAGCAAATTTACACTGTTATACAAGCTGTACGCTCACTACTTTACATTGTAGCAAAGTGTAATTTCTTCAGTGTTGTCACATGAAAAGATAGAATAAAATATTTACAAAAATGTGAGGGGTGTACTCACTTTTGTGAGATACTGTAACTAGACAAATTCAAATATAGGACAAAAAAATTAGACTTTTTATAGGTGTATAATCGCTCAAAGAAATTGAATACAATCTACTAAAGTTAAAATATTTTATTAATAAGGAACCAACATGAAGTCAAAAAGTCACAAAAAAAAGATTTGCACCGACCCCCCCCCAATGCTGTCTTTTCTCCATTTCTTCCTCACCTTTTCTTGTTCTCCTCCTTTTTCTGTCCCTCCTTCTGTCTGCCCAGTGGTACTTCAACCCTTGGTTAGTAGAACCAACCTACTGTATGTCCCTCCTTGGTAATGAATATTCTAACAAGGCCACTAGAAAGCTACAAGGTCGAATCTGACAACTCCAGAAGTTATCCTATCTGACTCAAGTACTGTCTAACTCCTCACCATAAGTATACTTTTCACTGTCATTTTTCCATCCTGTTTTACTCAATTGTCGATTCCATATGGTTCTGTCTTCCATACATCATCTGTATTACAACCTGACTTTGTGTATTGTACTGTATTTATCTTCGAATTCCTACCAACTGTATTTGATACTCAGTATTTGGAATTGTTTTATTCTGTTTTAATCTTCTGATGTTACAATAAAAGTTTTATGGAGCATAAAAAAAAGATTAGCGCTCAATACAACTCCTTATAGCATCTCCTGCTTGCCCATCCATAGCATAACATAGAATGCTCATAAACAAGGGACACATTGTCCTAAAGCCACTAAGAGCAACAGATAAGATGTATAAAACATCATCGTATATGTAAGTATAGAAGTGTTGACTATGGATGCTGCTTTTCTTTTTTTTTTTTGAAAATTGTTTTTATTGTCATTTTAAAGAGAAGATGTACAAAATAGAGCCTATTGGGCATACCCAGGCTCGTGCTCGTAACACAGCAAACAAAAAACCAAAGCAACTACAAAGAAAATAAAAGAGGGGAAAAAGGGAGAAAACACTTAGTACGCTCTAACCACCAATGCAAGATGAGAAACATATTCCTCTTATTTGGTCTCAATGGGCCCTCAGGGCCTAGCTTACCAAAATATAATTACTCACTCAGAGTCTGTATACCCATTAGATGACTTGTCATTGTTACATAAGATCAAAGTCCCTTTAACCAAGAGTCATTGAAGATCTAAACAGGGTAATAGTCTAATCATCTACAGAGTCTACATTTGTGGAAGGGGATTCTACCCCATGTTTTGTGGAATTTCTTAACACAACCCCTAGACAGGAACGTGGCCTTATACAATGGGAGAGCAGAGTTGGTTAACCACTTCCAAAAATTGACTGATGGTGCAGCAGTAGATTTTCACCAAAGTACAATGGCCTTACATGTATAATATAGTAGTAACCCCAGTAGTGTCCTAACCGCTCGGCTATTGGCTAAAGGTTTAACAAGTCCCAGTAGGCACACCTCTACCGTCAGTGGGATTTGGATGGTGGTGACAGTGGAGATAAGCGTGGCAACCTACCTCCAATATATTTTTATCTTAGGACAGGTCCAGAATATGTGGTTAAAGTTTGCTGATCGTGCGACATACCTCCAGCAGGAATCTGGAACAGACAGATATATTTTATACAGGCGTGCGGGTGCATAATACACTCTATACATACATAGTTTTAAATTGGATTAATCGATCCCTTACTGAAACCAATTGTGCGAATGAGCATTCCCATGCCTCTTCCCAATCCTCTGTATCTAGGGTTAGGGAAATCAACCGCCCATTTAGCTTTGAGAGTCTCGAGACCCATATGTATATTAGGTAACAATACTTATATATATTGGACAGAGGCTTGGTCATGGATTCATCTCTGAGTAAGTCCTCAAGAATTTAAGTGTAAAAATCTACCTGTGAGGTTTCAAACTGAGTACTGAAGGCATGCCTAAGCTGCAGAAACCTAAACAGGTAGGAGTTAGGCAAATCGTATTTCTGTTTCAAGTCATCAAAAGTACTCAATCGACCCTCAGTAGAACCCTGGTAGTGACAGGTTAAACCAAAGAGGATTATGTGGGAAACATGCCCAGGGGGCATGGGGCGTAGGGAACGAGCTGACGACCATGCCTTCATTACAATCCTCATAGCTGCCGTCAGTCTAAAAGGCACCGAGGGTCCCCCATAAATCAAGTTCCATAGTGCCTCGTAAGAACCTAAAGAGGCTGCTTCCAGAACCACTGCCGCATCGGTCTCCTCGGATATTAACCAATTGTGTGCGTGAACTAGTTGGGTCGCAAGGAAGTATTTATGTAGGTCAGGGCAAGCTAAGCCCCCCTCTCCCCAAGGCCTCTGCAGCACTGCCAGCTTGAGTCTTGGCTGACCTGTACCCCAGAGGAAGGAGAGCAGGGCAGCATCCACTGCGCGAAACACCCTTCTGTGTATCCACACAAGGGAATGTCTAAGGGCATAGAGAAAAGTTGGTAGGAGCTTCATCTTGAAGACATTTATTCGCCCTATTAGGGAAAGGGGGAGATGAGCCCACGCCTTCAATCTAATTTTCATATTTTGTATCAATGGAGCTAGATTTAGTGTAAAATAATCAGCATTAGACGAGGAGATAAAGATGCCCAGGTATTTAATTTTATTGGTCCATACTAGAGGAAGACTGAGTCCATTAAGGAATGTGCCTCCGTATCAATTGGTAATATTTGGGATTTATCTCAGTTGACCCTGAGACCCGAGCAGCCATTGAAGCCAGAGAGAATGTCCAGGGACGAAGAGAGGGACCTGGGTCATTCAAAAAGAGAATCAGGTCGTCAGCATACATGGCATCCTTCTCCTGGATGGAACCAACCTGGATACCTTTGACCATGTTCGCCTGTGTAAGGGCCAAGGCAAGTGGCTCCATCACCAGTGCAAAAAGAGCCGGGTAGCTCTGCCTCGTACCTGCCTATATTAAAGGGGGACAAAAGGATTCCACCTAATTTAATCCGTGCTGTTGGACACCTATATAGGATTTCTATCAACCTGCTAAATTTAACCCCAAATCCCATAACCTCCAGAACCGAGTACATGTATGGCCAGGCTACCGAATCAAGGAACTCTCTGAAGAAGGCAATTGCAAGTGAGTGAACACTCTGTGCAAGTTCATGTCAGTGGATTTGCCTGCTATGAACCCAGTTTGATCAATGTTAATTAGGGAATGGAGAATCGACTGTAACCGAGTTGACAACATTTTTGTTAATATCTTTAAGTCATAATTAAGTAGTTAAATCGGTCTGTATGAGGCGCAAAGAGATTTATCTTTACCAGGTTTAGGGACTAAAACAATATGGGCCTGGTACATGGACGGGCAGAGACATTTGTTCTTTGGAATCATTGTATACCTGTAAAAGTTTAGGTGCGATTCGAGCTGCGTACGATTTATACCTTTTGCTAGGGAGACCACCTGGGCCTGGAGTTTGGTACTGGGAAACAAGCGAATTGCCACTTCTATTTCTTCAGCAGTAAAATCCCTATCGAGATACTTCAGATCCTCTCGCGATAAAGTGGGTAAGTGGGAGGGATTGTAAGTACTCAGTGAGCCTTTCCTCTGGGCAGCCAGGGGATGCCGTATATAAATTTTCATAGAAGTTTTTAAATTCGTTAAGAATTTGGTCAGAATCAGAGACAACTCTGCCAACAGCGCATCTGATTTCAGATACCACTGTTTGCATTTTAGAGTCTGCAACCAGATTCGCCAAAAGCTTACTATTTTTGTCTACAGATTCAAAGATCCTTCCAGCCAATGTACTCATATAAAAGTGAGTTGTCAAAGCAAGGTGTAGAGACAAGATTCTCCTTGCCTCCTCCAGTTGGCTGAAGTGATCAGGAGTCGGAGAGTCAGAAAAAGCCCTCGTAGCTTCAGTTTCTCTGGCCTCAAGCTGCTGCACCTGAGAGGACATCTCGGATCCAACCGCTTTGATGGCTGAGATGTATTCACCCCTAGTGTTTGTCTTGAAAGCCTCCCAGACTACCTGGCTTGAGGCTGAGCCCTCGTTGAAATCCCAATACTGTTGCAATTTAGGGGAAACCATCTCCTCAACCTTAGGGTCCTGTAGCCACTTAGTAGCCAATCGCCAGCATTTCTCGCTTCTGTTCTCTGACAACACCAACGTAACCTCCAGCGGGGCATCATCAGAGAGGCCCACAGGCAAATAGGAGACCTCCCCCGCCGCTGCCAAGGCGCAAGCATTGCCAAAGACCAGGTCGAGTCTAGAGTCCGATTTATGTGTAGTGGAGTGACAAGAGTAAGCCCTAGTGTTGTTGCGTTTCCATCTCCAAATTTCAGTGTAATTGAAGGCTTGTGCCCAATGAAGCAGATCAGGGGAATAAACTCTATTGGGATTAGACAAGTCCAAGTTTGGGTCCAAGGTGGAATTGAAATCTCCTGCTATATAGAGCCTAGAGAATTATAGTGTGGCCAATTTTTCATACACTTTGTACAAGACTCACTGTTTGAAAGGAGGAGGGACACAAACTATAACCAGAGTATACACAATTGCCTTAATTTCGATTTTAAGTATAATATACCGACCCTCGGGGTCCATCACCAGTTGCATGACTCTATATGCAAGAGACTTGGCCAATAATATAGCCACCCCCCTTGCAAAGCTAGAGTAAGTTACATGGAATGCCTGCTGTATCCAGGGCCTACGGAGAGCAAGAATTTTGTTGCCCAGGAGATGGGTCTCCTGTAGATATGTGGTTTGTGATGATTTAAGTATTTAAACATCAAGGCTCTCTTAAATTTGTCATTTAGCCCCCGAACATTCCATGAGATAAGTTTGGATTTGATAGCCATTTGGGACAGAAAACAAAGCAATTGAGTAACACGTGTACAAGAAGCCTCAGCCCCTGAACGACTTGAGGGAGGAAGCAGGTTAGAGCAGGTCTAGACAAAATCAGTAATAACTTTGTATCATTGGAAAAAAGCATTCACATAGTGGATACAGAGTGTACAAAAACAAACAAAAAAGCGGAGCTCCCAGCTGACCATGAGGCGCCAAGCACTGGATCTGTTTGGGAGCCAATCTTATTGAAAAAAAAAACAAAAAACTTGAAGAACTTGAAAAAGGGATTGCTGATCACAGGTGGGACCTCGGCACCCGTCACCTGAAAAACCAGTAATCACCTAACAACCTACCGGCCGGAAAACCCCAACAACAGTTCCAGTCGGCTTGATACCCTGAACTCTAACTTAAGGTTTAACTATTGCACGTTGCTCCAGGCATTGCAGAGTAACAGTTCAAGAATTTCTATTGGCTTCTTCAAGTTAAACCTTGGGGGAAAGGTGTGTCTCTAACTTAGAGGTGCACTTGTGGGAGCTCAGGTGCTCAGGACAATGAAATAGCTGGATACAGGTGTTCAAGATGTGGAAGTACCGTGGAAGGAATTTAGAGATAGGAGTAATTCAGCCTAAGGTGAGTAGCCAGTCATCAGCTTCTTCTGGAGTTTCAAAGAAACAAACCCCTCCATCGTGTTGAACCCGAAGGCGGTTGGGGTAGAGCATACTATATTTAATATTTTTCTCTCTGAGCCTTTTGCAGATATCGTTGAAGGTTTTTCTCTTCCTCTGCAGCCCAGCTGAGAAGTCAGGGAAAAGGAGGATGGAGGTGTTGCCACATTGAAGTGTAGGTTGTTTACGAGCCTCGGAGAGTATCCTCTCTCGATCTTGGTAATTAAGAAAATGGACTAGAAAGGGCCTGGGGTGATTTCCAGGAATCGCTCAACCTGTGGGCACCCTATGGGCTCTCTGAACCACATAAGTAGGGGGGATATTTGTAAGACTTTCTGTGAACTCCGCTGGATGATCCACCTCCTCCTCTTCTGGTAGACCAAGGACTCTAACATTATTTCGTCTGAGTCTATTTTCAGCATCGTCCGATTTCTCAACAAGCGCCCGTACAGTGTGCTGCAACTCAGCAATGAAGGTGTCATGAGTGGCTGTAAGATCCTCGGTAGCAGAAATTCTGGTCTCAGTCTCTGTTATGCACCCCCTTATTTTGTCTAGGTCATTTTGTATGAGATTACACTCCTCAGCAAGGTAATCAATGCAGCTAGGATCACTGTTGTACTGTCCTGAGGTGAGGGAGCTGATACTGTTGCCCTGAGGGCTCTGCAGGCTCCATGGCGAGATCAGCCAACAAAGCCTGGAGTCGCCCGACCAAGATGGCGTCTGGTCGCGGCGAAGGAGGCGGTGGCAGTGGATGTTGCATATTGGATTTTAAGGATTTCAGCAAGGTTAGAACACTGAATATGGTCCCCAAAGCCCTAGCAGAGTGCAGCACTGAGACTGTAGCAGAGTTATCATGATGAGAGCTGTACTTAGGGCCCAACAACTCACCGGTATGGCTGGCCACCAGTTATGGCCCCACAAGCCCCTGCATCTTCACAGAGAGATATCCAGGGGAGCAGGCAGGCAGATGCTGAATGTCCAGACCCAGGAGTGACACTGCTCCAGGTGTTGCATCTAGGCAAGGCCGGGGGAGTTGATGGCCGTCACTAGGCCTCAGTAGGCCCCGACACCAGTTATGGCCCCACAAGCCCCTGCATCTTCACAGAGAGATATCCAGGGGAGCAGGCAAGCAGATGCTTAATGTCCAGACCCAGAAGTGACACTGCTCCAGGTGTTGCATCCAGGCAAGGCCGGGGGGTTGATGGCCGTTACTAGGCCTCAGTAGGCCCCGACAGGCTACAGGAGGCTGCGCCGGGCAGACGGACACGCAAGTCCACCAATATGACCCCGCGACCCCCCTCAGATTCACAGGAAGTCAGTAATAGGAGAAGGCAGGCTGGCACTGTGTGTCCGGGCCCCGGAGTGATGTCGTTCCGGTTTTGTGGGCAGGCAGAGGCTGAGAGGATGATGGCTGTCCCTGGGCCTCAGTGGGCCGCAACCGGCTCTAAAGAGCAACGTCGGCCCAGCGGCCACACCAATCCATGGCCCGGGGAATGGGAGGATGAGTGGGCTGATCAGGCTGCTAGACCCACGCTCCGAATGGCAGGATGGATCTAGCCAGACGCACAGCCACGGAGCTTGGGTCAGCAAAATGGCGACGGCTGCGATAAGGTAGGGGCAATGGCGGACTTAGTGTCTCTGCGGCTGGACTGGGACGACTCCCAGCAATCGGTCCAGACTAAGCAGGGGATGGTGTGTAGCAGTTCTGGTGGATAGCAGGGTTCACCAGGCTGGTTACGGCATGGATGGCACACGATTGAAGGAAGGATTCAATCTAAACTCCGCACCCTTACAGCGTTAACATTTTCTGATGTTTCACTTTGGACAGAAAGGTACTGTGAATAGAATTCAGTTTAATAAATATGGGTATAAGTGAAACAGTCAAGCATGTCCAAAATTACCCCATAGTGAAAGTTCAAAGTTTATGTGCAAGATTGTCAGATGCCAACTTGTATGGCTAATTAGGACAAGGTGAGGTTAGGGACCGTTGAGCCCATATCCGATGGGACTTTTGCGCTTTTTGTTCAGTGAGAAAGTTACAATCTGGTAAATTAAGAGCATAATTTAGGGAAGTATGTGACTGAGTCAATGGGTTCTCCCACCGCAATGGTATAAGTAGGGGTTGCAATAGAACCATGCATAGATTAATAGAAGAGATATGAAATGCCAAGTAGGTGAACTATGAGGCATAAGCACAGTGTACATTACACAGGCTAGAAAAGAAGTGGTTGGGTCATTTCCACCATTATACCTAATTTAGCTTATGGTATACAGCTTACTATTCTAGAAGATAACTACTTATTCGAGATAGACCTTTACAGATAACATCCCAGTTGTATATTCTTTTGAGAAGGAGAACCCCCCTCCCCCCAAGGAAGACCATATTATAAAATCAGTTAGGGATAGATTATACTCAGGAGGAGTGAAGGAAATGTTTTTGCTGACCTACTCCCTATTTATGCCTTCATATGTTCAGTAAAAAAGGAGTTTTGAAGTGTTGCCTGCTAACGGCTAAATGGAATTTCCTGGTACTGGATAACTCATAAACATGGTTGTTATCAGAGCGGGCAGATGTTCTTAATAACATTATGTGTATGGAATCTTAGGTGACAAAGAACTAGAGAAGGGCAGATGTGCAAATAATTTGGTCCCGTTGGGTGGACCACAGGCATTCAAGAGACATCTGACAGTTTATTGGTAAATAACCCTCACAAGGGGATTGTTTTCAGTTGGTGCTGAAATAAATGTCTACTCTTAACTACCCAAGATAGAAAGGGTAAAGCTCTTACAGACCGCAATACATATATACACGTTGCGGTTTGCAAGTGGTTTACCGGGATTATGGCTGAAGATATCAGCCAAGACCTCGGTACCATTTTTTTTCAGCAGGCTGCTGGCTTTCTCATGAAACTGGTCCAAGTGGCTCATGAGCCACTGGAACGGTTTCCGAAGCAGCGGGAGGTAACGCCCCCCTGCCGTTTGCTGGTGTCTCTTGGGCTTACCATTTCCACCAGTTCGCCTGAGAAAATATCCAATGGTGTGGCCGGCTGCTCTCATAGGCAATCAAAAGAGTTAACTCTGTGGCCTTGGAGGACCAGAGCAACGTCATGACGTCCAGGCTGTAAGAAAATATTATTTTTTTTGATCTTTTGCTTTTAAAGGTAAAAAAGAGATTAGGGGTCTTTTTGACCCCATCTTTCTATAAAGAGGACTTGTCATCCTTATTTATATTACAAGGGATGTTTACATTCCTTGTAATAGGAATAAAAGTGGTAAAAAAAGTCCTGCAAGCCGCATCTTTACAGTGGTGTGGGAGCGGTGTATTCACCGCTCCTATACCGCCCCTGCCCATTGAAAACAATGGGGCAGCGCTCCCAAAGTGCCTGAAAACTGCTTCGGGAGCGCTGCAAACCGCCACTTTTAACCCCTTGTGGGGGGATTAAAAGTGCACCGCTAACGCTCGGGCGGCTCCGGTGTGAGAGGAGCCTAAATGATATGTTTACTAAACCAAAAGGGAGCAAATAAGAGAAAAGTTCATTGTTAGGTTTTACACACAATGAGAGAACTGTCATTTATGAGCTCTATAATACTAGCTGCCTGCTTGGCTGCTGAACTTCTTCAGTACTTCAGTGTAGCAAGTATGCATATAGGAATTTCTGACTTCAGGTCTGCATGCTTGTTACAAGTCACCAGGCAGCAAGTATTTACAGAATTAGGTAATCTCCACCTCTGGATTCTCTATATTGTAAAATGTAGAAATAAAATGTAGGGCACCTGCCACAAGGGTGATGTTTTTGGTATGACCTTTTGGAAGCAGGAGTAGATCTTGGTCCTGGAGTCGTAGTTGGTGGTCACACTGGTGCAGCCAAAATGTAGAAATGCATATTAAAATTGTTTCACTTTAGGACACCAAAAAAGCAGCTAATCGTCCATAATAAACCTACCTATGCCCATTATATAGGATCAGAGAGGACGGGATCTAACTATAGTCTATGTAAATGAGATTGCCACTTTATTACACCCCTTATAATTAAATGTAAGAAGCTGCTGTTTTGTATGCATTATAACAGATGTGTCCTTGCGAAAACGCAGATCTGTGTTGTGGTTTTTGGTAATGTCTGTATTTAGACTATGGAAGTGACTCACCGGTATCATTTTTAGTAGTGACATTACTGAACAGTTCTCCAGCTGGGTAAATAATTCCAGGTACAATGCTTAGAATTTGTGGATAGCAAGTGACAGAAGGCGAGGATTGCACTGATTGGTGCAGATATTCTGATTTGTTCTCAGACATAAGAGAGATGTACAACTGAGCTATGCATGGCAAAAATGTTGCATTATGGTGTATGCATAGGCAAAACTTTTTTAAGTTTTAAGTAATGTAGGAAGGGCTAAAACCTCTGTCAACTTTTTTTTCTGTGTTTTTTTTTTGGGTGATTTCCCTTATTTCCTGTCCTGGTTATACAACAGGAACAGGTGTTTCCATGTACCCTTGACTCTTGTCCTGGTGACAACTATAGGGGCACAGTCACACCTCTGTGGTGCATTACAGTAATATGCTTGTTAGCGCAACACACATTAATGCACATTACATGTGTAAATATTTGTTATGGTACCATTCATTTTTAATGGCATCCCAAAGCACTAATGCAAAATACCACTGATGTATGTGCATCGCAGTGCACCACAGTGCACAATAAAACATGCTGTGTGTTGTGGCATTCTGCTTTGGAAGATTGGTGCATGTGTTTTTTTTCTGGGCTTCCTGGTACATTCAGGGATGTTGCATGGAGCAGCGCAGTGGCTTAGTTATTAGCACTCTTGCCTTACAGCACTGGGGTCCTTGGTTTGAATCCCAACCAGGGCACTACTTATAGATGTATGCTCCCATTTTTACCAATGTCCTCTATCTTGTATTACTGTTGTGTTTAAATGTTGGTTTAATTAGATTTTTATATATTCTGTTGTAATTGTATTTTAATATATAGAACCTGTTTGTTTCATTGCTGGCACAGGTCCTGACGAAGCAGTGTTAGTAAAACGCGTTGATCCTGTACGCCTGCTTTACATCGCATTTGGGTAGAAGCAAACAATATATGACATCTCTTTAAACTGTCCATTTATATACTATATATGGCTCTATGTTTGTTGTTTTTAAATATGTGGTTGCTTTTATCTATCTGTAATTTAGATGTAGATTTCGTATTATCTGTTATTGTTTTTGTGTTATGGCATGCTCAAAGTCCCACTTACTTGCCTTTTGTCCCCCTTTTTGGGAGGGGAGGACAGCAAATGTTTTCTTTATTGTTCTTTATGGGGATGGTAATTGTTCAATTTCATCCACATTTATCAGTCATCGTATATATTAACATCTTAAGAACTCACTGGTGGAAGTCATTCATAGAAGACACTGTGCACTATTATAAGATTCATTATATTCATTTTTTACTGTTTTCTGGATTTTTGTATATGAATTTGTTTGTATTTCACTTGCACTTTTTTCGTATTTTCTACTAAATGTATGCTTGCTTGCTATACTTTTGTAAGGGGATTTTAGACGTCAGAAGTGCTGAGTGGCAGTAAGACATTAGGCCTTGAGGAATGGGTGCTGTCAAACTGTAGTTTGTCAGCTTAGTCAAGCTATGGGCATCTTTACACTTGATGGTACCACACACTGTAAGTGTGCAACCTATTAGCCCTGCACTGATACACACAGGCAGAAAACTACTGGTCTGTCATAGCAGACACTTTTCAGCTCACAGGGGCAATACAAACATTTGCATTAAGGCTAAAGAGTCCCAGCTGCCCTGCCTTGGAACTAATATGTAGTCTAGACATGTACAATTTGTTCCGATCCGAATTCGTTTTTTGACGAAATTCGACAAATTCACCAATTTGGAAATATTCTAATTAATGAAAACCTGTTTAATGGACTTTCCAGAAATTCGAAAATGTAAAAATTCGAAAGAACAAAAATCTAAAAATGTGAAAATTCTCTAGTTTGAAAATCCAAAAATTCGGAAAGTAGAAAATTCAGAAATTCGAAAATAAGAGTGAAAATCCAAAAATAATTATGAAAATTTGAAAACACGAAAATCCGAAATAATAACTAACTAATAATAATTATTACTAACCAGTAAATAATAGGTATTGGAATTTCCTTTCAAATTTGGCTGTTAGTGAACGTAACAAATACAAATTTATCAGAAGTTACGAACTAGCTGAAATAACGAATGCCACATCTAAACTAATGGAACGTAACAAATTAATAATAATAATAATAAGCCCACAAACCTACCAGGGAAAGGTGGCAAAAATATTAACCCTTTCCCCTGACCTGGGCACCCAGATGCTAACTACACATACAGTAGGCAACCTGCCTGCATTTGCAGCTCAGCATGCATTCCCATTACACTCTGGCTATGCTGGAATGACAGACTCACATGTGTATGAGCCGGATGACATCATTCCCTGACCGACCAAACGAGGCTGAAAACCTGGCACTCAGAAGAAGCAAGGGGGGAAATGACAGCGGCCGGCAAGAGATTAACCGCCACATTTCTGGAATAAGGAAGTAAGTATCTCTGTGAGTTTAGTTCCACTTTAAAATGTTACTAAACCCAGTAATATGAAATTAGTTAATCTGCCCCCCCCCTCCACAGTGCCCACAGCTTATAAATCTTCTTTTTACATTAAAATACTGCCACTATATACCTTTTTGTATGATCTGTATACCACGGTTTCCTGATATCCAGCACAGTTTGGAGGAGATTTCCACTACAGCCTGTATACACGCCCACATGTGTGATGTCAATATCATGTGACCTGAACAGTTCAACTGAAACAGTAAATGTAATATCCAGCATAAGAGACAAAACTGAGCATGTGCAGCTGCCTGCTGTGTATTATATGGACTTGCTTAGATAGACAGTGCAGGAGGGAAGAATCTATGCATACAGTATAAACCAGCCTTTTTTAAACAATGCTGAGGATTAACCCCTTAAGTTCCATAGTGAGTATAAAAAGCATGCTATGCTGCATATACAGACTGATTTTTTGGTTGTGGGTTTAGTAACACTTTAAGACAGAGAATGAATTAAAGTGAAACACACCTAGCATTTAGTATCACTTTAACATGAAAACATATCTGAAGCTGGGTTCAATTTAAACAGTTGTTAGGTAAGTAGAGAACTTCTTTAGAGCTGGCCATAGATGGGTAGAATTTTGAATGAAAAGTCTTAAGAAAATGTGTAAGAAAATTCACAAAACGTTTGAATGTCATTTGAAAGATTTCATTTGCTTTTTTGGAATGAATAAATTTTACTGAACGAAAATCACATAGGCTGTTAAATTTGTTCGCTCGAGGAAAATTTTCCATCCTGCTCCTTCAAATTTTCTGGTCACTGCAGTTGAAAAGGAACATCAATTTGACCTTACTAACAAATAAAAAAGGAACAAGCTTTAGAGCATTATTTTCCTAAGACTTTTTGTCAAAATTCTGCCCATCTGTACAGCACAGTCTGACATTCATGTTTTCATATTAGGGTCCTCTTTATAGTTACTCGTAAGTTCTCCCAGCTCTACCTACCATCAACCAATATTGGAACTGTTGCGACTTCCGTGCTTTTCTGTATTGTGTATTGCTGGGTCTGTTGATCTGTACATCTGCTTATGTGACCCTTCCCAGGGCTGGTGCAAGGATTTTTGACATTCTAGGCGAAACCTCATTTTGACGCCCTCATTGGCTCCACCCCTGACTCCACCCCTGCTTTACCCTGCCCATGTAACAGGAGGCGGTGCTATACAGGAAGCATCGCCTCTGCTTCCTCTAGCACTGGCTCCAGTGCTGCGCCTCTAATTGTACTACCGGTTGGACGGAGCAGATGCCTGAGACTGAGTAAGTTACATGCTGCAGCCTGCAGAGCAAGCAGACACAGAGGGAAACCAGTGGCCAGGCGCCCCTAGGCAGCTGTGCACCCTAGGTGGCTGCCTATTTTGCCTAGTGGTAGCACCGGCCCTGACCCTTCCTGTTGTGACCTGTTTATATCATATGCTTAAGTCCTTTACTTTGACTGTAAACCATTCCCTTTTTGGAAAATAAAGGAATTATAAAAAAAAAATAAAAAATCTACCCATCTATGCCAGCTGAGGAAGATATTAGTACTAGACAGTATGGTTCCCTGACAAGTGAAAGCTGTATTTGGAGAAACTCTGAGTCAGTAATGTGTTTTTCCTGAGGAATGTGTTTTCTTCTCGGTGTCAGGAATCCCAAGGAATGAGATGTGTTGGCCTCATATAACACTTCTCACATAAGCAATCATAACAGAGGTGAACCCACAGATGTGTGCCCATCTATACGTCAAGCATGTTTCAGTGGTAAATATGAGTCTTCACTGTTAATCCAGCTGACTGTGATGTCTAATGAAACATATGCTTAGTTTTTCCTTCCATGTGCTTCCCCTATGAGCTAAGCTGTATCTCAGCTGCGCCATGGAAATGGCCGGACAGCAGTCACATCTGTCTGTTGTAGGTCATGTTACTAATGCATGAAATGTGCCTGCAGTCAGGGGATATGCTTAGTTATTAGTGAGAGAAGATCCAATTAGATTGGAATGCCAGTTTAAAATGAAGACTGGAGTTCTCCTTTAGAGCGGTTGTCTACCCAAGGGAAAATAAAAAACAATAACATGCAAGGCAAAGGCATAATGAGCTAGTATGCACCGCAATACTAGCTCATTATGAAATACTCGCCTTAGAACGAACATCTTCGCAGTGTGGCTTCTTCCGGGTTTGCGGCTCCGGCGCTGTGAGTGACCAGAGTAGCGAGACGTCACTCCCGTGCATGCGCGCTGGAGCCTGTCTTTCTGGCGGACTTTCCGGCAGGGTCCGGCACTATGCGCTAGGCCTTCGCCGGGCCATCACTGCGCATGCGCCGTGACATCAGCGGCTGCATTGCAAGTGGAATATCTCCTAAATTGTACAGGTTTAGGAGACATTCATTTTACCTACAGGTAAGCCTTATTATAGGCTTACCTGTAGGTAAAAAACACTTTTTTGGGTAGACAACTGCTTTAAAGCTGAACTTTGGTGCAAATAAAAAAGTACCCTTGCACTGGGGCTGCCCCTGCACTGCAAGGCTTACATGCTTTTTTTGCCTAGGATACCATTAAAAGGTACTTTTACCCCAACATTTCAGGTCCCCCATTCCATACCTACACTAGTTACCAGAATATTCAATATTTACCTTAAAGTGATTGTAAAGGTTCAGCTTTTTTTAAAAAAAATAAACATGTTATATTTACCTCCTCTGTGCAAGGGTTTTGCACAGAGTGGCCTCGATCCTCCTCTTCTGGGGTCCCCCAGCGGCGCTCCTCCCTGCATTGAGTGACCCGTCAGGGAAGCTCTTTCCCTGGGGTCACCCGCGTGGGCACGCTTCCGGGTCCTGCTTTTGCGTCCATTGACACAGACAGCAGGACTTGGCCCCGCCCCCTAGCTCCCACATCATTGGATTTGATTGACAGCAGTGGGAGCCAATGGCTGCGCTGCTATTGATTTATTCAATGAGGACCCGAGACCTCACCCGGCGTGGGAACAGACGGGCTCAGGTAAGTAAATGGGGGCTCTGGGGGGCTGCTGCAGCAGAAAAGGCTTTTCACATTAATGCATAGAATGTATTAATGTGGAAAAACTGTGAGGGTTTACAACTCCTTTAAGCATGCTCAGAAAGCCATTCAAGAAAAGCACATGCTTTTATGTCCTCTACTCCTCATTTCTATTATCTGTAGCTTTACATGCTGGGGTCATTGGTATATACTCTATACAAAAAGTGGAGTCTCGTCAGGGGATTGATCCCTTAAAGGGTAACACCACTTTCATGAGGAAGAAAAATTGCAAAGAATGTTATTAAAAAAGTACCTTTCTTAATTAATCTGCAACGCTATGATTTTCTGTAAAATGCAATAGGGCAACCTGAAACCATTCTGTACATAGATGGTGTACAGAAGCCCCCCCCCCCCCCCAGAAATGTCCTTTCCTGCTTGTGTGATTGGCTTACTGATATTCCCAGAAGTCTACACTAAGATACAAGTCAGATTTTGGGCATCTCCCTTTTGGTAATTGCAGCAGCTGATTGATAATTAAAAAATCACCCCCACTCACATTCATTTGGTACATGGACAAAGACAAACAAACAGCGATTTCTTCAGAATAACAAAAGGTAGGAATCTTCAACAATGTTTGTTATTAATCCTTGCAATGTACATTGATCACTCAGAGGGGATTGTTTATTTCTCAATAAAATTGGAGTTACCCTTTAAGCAGGGTATACATGGACCGAATAACCGGCTGAATTTCAGTCCATGTGTAACGCTGTCTAAAGACTGGCTTCTGCGGAATGGTCTAGGTGGAAATATAGCATTCATCCCGGGTTAACATAAGTGCGATCTCAGAGATTGCATGTGATTCGCACCCACACTGCAGGGGCAGATCACATGCGATCTCTGAGCAGTGCAAGTTCAGCCATACAGTTGTATGACTGAACTGGCATTAGATTCACCAAAAAAAAAAAAAAAGGTGCATGTACCTTTTTTTTCCGCACCAGAATCGCATCGCATGAGTGTCCGATCCGATTCATGTGCGAGTGCACAATTTGCACTGCGATCTGTTAACAAAACTGGGGGTGTGATTAACTTTGTAATGATACCCGCAGCGGTTCAGAGAAAGCAGTGTGAACTGCCTGCAGGAAGATTGCGATGTGGGAACCGGTTCTGTAATCGTGCCGGTTCTCGTATCGCAAATATGTGATCCAGGGCTCTTGTAGCCAATAGCTGCAGCCCTACTATGTGTATTCTGACGGTAATGGGGTGGGGGGATTGCCTGCAGTCAGAATACAGTACAATAGAATAGCAGGAGAGATCTCTGCATCAATCCCCAAGGATGTTGATGGGAGGATCTGATCAGCTGGTTGAACAAAAAAAAAAACAGAATATATATACCCAGCTTCTTTCACACATTTCTGACCATATTTTCATTTCTTAATGGCACCCCAAATGTGGTGTAATTTTGGTGCCTTTTTTGCGAAGCAAAATGAAGATCCCAGCAAAACACATGTCACTAAATGCACCTAGCTCAATACCAAAATTTGGCACATGAGCTTCTTTGGTGCGTTTGCTGCGCATAAGGCAGCCCTTTCACTTGGGCTACCCTATGCACAGCAAACGCACCAAAAAAGCCAAATGTGCCAAATTTTGGTACTTAGCCGGGCGCGTTTGGTCATATGTTTTGCTGCAATCTTCATTTTGTTTTGCCTCGCAAGAAAGCCACCAAAATCACACGCATGGGAATACACGAAAAATGTGAGTGGGAGTGCATGTTCCAACAACTTGAAGTGTAAATCTAACCTTGTCCAGTCCCTCAAGAAGTGTAGTTGTCTGAATGAAGACCTTTTAAATAAGGGGACCTACGTCATCTTGGCACACTTCTGGCAAGTGAATGGTCAGGGAGAGGAACCCGCTTGTTAGTGACAGTACCTAGCATAGGGAGAGGCTCCAGGCAAGAAGGGATAGCTTAGGGGAGGCTCCTTATTCATTTCATACATTCCGGCAATCAGTGTGGAGCCGATGTAGTCTGCAGATTCATTAGGAAGCAAGTAAACATTTTGTCCAT
Organism: Glandirana rugosa; assembly: GCA_018402905.1. Taxonomy (NCBI): domain Eukaryota; kingdom Metazoa; phylum Chordata; class Amphibia; order Anura; family Ranidae; genus Glandirana; species Glandirana rugosa. The sequence goes on along the minus strand of BLSH010438581.1, from coordinate 1,072,321 downwards.
GAAAGCAGAAAAAAAGTTTGTTGTGTATGGGCCAGCGTAGCCGCAGACTGGTCAGGGTGCACATGGTGACCCAAGTCCACAACCAAAAGTGTCTACAATGGTCATGTGAGCCTCACCTTGGGTCCTGCCATTCATGTGGATGTTACTTCACAAGTACCACTTACCTAAATATTGTTGTTGACCAAGTACACCAAATCATGGAAACAGTATCCCCTGATGGCAGTGGCCTCTTTCAGCGGTATAATGCACCCTGCCACACTGCAAAAAATGTTCAAGAATAGTTTGAGGAACACAACAACAAGTTTTGAGGTGTTGACTTGGCTTCCCAATTCTCCAGATCTCAATCCATCAAGCATTTGTGGGATGTGCTGGAAAAACATTTCTGATCTATGGAGGCCCCACCTAACAAATTACTGAACTTAAAGGGACTTCTATTGATGGCTTTGTGCCAGATAACACAGCATACTTTCAGAGGTCTAGTTGTGTCCATGCCTCATGGGGTCAGGGTTGTTTTGGTGGCAACAGTGGAAACTACTTTAGATTGGGTGGGCAGTCATAAACTTATGGCTGACCGGTGTATAACACTGCACTATGTGTGTGAGTGATTCCTCCCAAACAAGGTATCAAAACAGGCCCCCCAACCTACATTCAGCTACAAAGGTCAGTACAGTCTTAGTGTTTGAGTTCATTCACTGCTTATTAAAACTCAGTTGAGCCTTCTGTTTAAGGCTTTGTTTAAACTTGCTGTTGGAGGGTGGCAAAAATGCACGCTGAGCCCCGTTTTTGCTGACCGCCAACAGCCCCTCCTTAAGCTGCAATAGGCAGAGGACAGAGATGTTTACATGCCATAAGTGCGATGCTTTGAAAAGTTGACCTCACATATAGAGATTGACTGGTGGCGAGTGTGCGGAACGCTACACATTCAAGTAAATAGGAAAGCAACACAAATGCCCTGCAACTGCATGCAATGCACATAATTACATCAAGTTTGTTGGGAAAAACGGGGTCAAAATGGGTAGTGAGGACGCGTCACATCACTTCCTCACTGCTTGTCAGTAGCCTTTGGAGCATGATCTCAACGCAGATTGGGCTTCAGAGCTAAGGGGGATTTAGATGCATGTCTAAATACATCCCAAATCAGCTAAATACATTCCAAATGGATAACATAAAAGATGTCCAATGTCTTATTTACATTTTCTTTATAAAGCAGCCACAACCTGAGTAGAAAAGCCTGTCTCCTGCCTAAAGCTACAAATTGGGACCCTTGCTGTCTGTGGGGAAGCAGGGGTCTCTCTGTAGAGGTCTAGCATACCCTTAATGAGTCAGACCAACAGCTCTTTAAATAGCAAAACTCATGTTCCCTGCTGATCGTAGAGCTATGGCTTTGACTCAGTACGGACCTTTTGTTTTGATGCACATGAATGTGTGTAGCTCATTTTGGCTTCATTCACATGGATGTTGAGGCCCTTACAACATGAATGAGACATTTCTTTATGCAGCAGGATTGCCATCTTCAAAGTGGGCTGCAAGTTCCACTAGGCTGTAGCAGGATCCTGAGGGCAGATGTGCATTAATGGTCATTCTGGACTCTGTATATTCCACAGGCCAACAGGACAGAGTCCGGTACCAGTAACAGCAGCAACCACAGACTTTCAGTGACCTTTGCGCCCCCAAATCATTTTTGTACATCACAGGACCAGTGAGTCGGACCCAAGCAAGCCCTCCCAGATGGGGCATCATAAAATTCTACCTGCCTACACTTGGATTTATAGCAAGCATGTAGCAAGTGAAGGCAAGAGGAAAGCCTCAGCTCCTTGAGTACATACTTATTCCTGATCCTGGACTATGAATCCCATAGGGATTAAAAAAAAACACGATTTCAGATAGACAGAAATTTCTCATAGTACTTTTTTTTACAAGAGCAGCAATTGCAACACAGGGCTCTGAAGAGGACTACTAAGGCAGGGTGATGTGATGTTTTCAGGAAGCTATCCAGCATACTGATGTCCCCTCCCACCAGCCATGATCTGCCTGAATTGCATAGAGAAACACAGAGACCTATGGGTGACTTTGCTGGGTCTAAAATAGTGTACTTAACAAAAACAGAATGGATTGGGAAACAGAATGGGAAAGGAAAAAACAATGGAAGGCAAATAACACAAATGGACAAATTGGGTGGGATTATCTTGGTGCAAATATGAAATCCAAACCAGAAGATAAGATCTTTCTATGTGAAAATGTTAAATGCAAATTAACTTGTAGATATCATATGACACTCATGTATGTTTTGTATATTGTCTACTTATCAGAAGGCTGAAACCCTACAGCTGATAGCATCCCCTGAAGAAGCCTAATAATAGGGCGAAACATGTCGGGATCTGCATCTATGCCAGTATAAAAGGTCCATTACTTATGGGTTGTAAGCATGTTTTTTTAAGAAAAGTATGATATTTTTAAAGTTTTGTTGATAAATTTTGAAGAATTTTAATCTTATCCTCTGGAGTCAGAAGAGCCTTAAATTAGGTGTTCAGAGGGGGCAGGGAGGGGTGCCATCATCCAAATTGAAATCATAAGAAGGAGATGGTAAGGACTGTCCCAGTTACAGACCTCTACCTAATGGAATGCATGGGCTATCTCGGCACCCAGGGATCACACATTTATTGAATATATTTACACAAAACACAATACTGCTACAAATTGCATACTAGGCGATTATACAAAACAAATATTCATTAAAACCAATAGTTACAGCCCCTAAATGGGATTGAAACACTGATTGGGGGTCTTCGATAGCAATCGAAGGCCTAGTCACAATTGTTTCTCATTATTTCTCTACTGGTCTCGCGGACATGTCCACTTCTTCAGGAGAATGAGATGTGGGAATCTAAGAATTGAAAGGGTAAATCATAACAAAACAAGAACAAAAAACAAAAACAGCAGATGCTATGCATGTATTAATCAGATCTGGGAATAAAGCTCTCATAGATGCTTACCCAGGCCAATCACTCTTCAAAGGAATCAGTTGCAGAAAATGGCCAAAGGCATTCCCCCCCACGGCGGACATGGGGGACAAAGAGGCGCTGTAAACTGTATTTAATAATAAACAGTGTTAGAGTGTGTGAAAAGTTTCCAGTGGTTTCTAAGATTCCACGTGAGGGGGAAAGAAAAAGAGAGGCGGGTGAAGAAGCAGAAAGAAAGAGACACAAGAGGAGGAAAAGGAAAGGGGAAGGTGGGGGGATGTGAGGACTAGGAAGGGGAAGGAAGAAAAGGGGAATGGGGGGGGAGGGAAAATAGGAGGAAGGAAAAGGAGGGGTAGATAGGAAAACAAGGGGAGGGGGGGGTAGAGAGGAAAACAAGGTGGGGGGGAGAAAAGGAAGAGGGGGGGTTCCCTCCTTTCCTCTCCCCCTATTCCTTTCCTTATCCCCCCTCCCACCTCTTGTTTTCCTCTCTACCCTCTAACCCTTTTTTGAAGCCTATTAGAGCCCCTGGCTCTAATCACGTGCTTCAAAAAAAAAAAACACTCCCCCAGATGAGGGGGCCGGGGTCATGGATAGGGCAGGGTGGCGCCTGTGCTGCCTCTATGGACAGTCTACCGCTGGTACAGTGGGATGTGTTTTTGAATGTACCTCCACTGCATAAACAGTCCAAAATCCAGGTTATCTTATGGGCATAGTTTTCACCATTACATTGCAGTAAACAAATGTGCAAAAATGCAACACAGCAAATGTAAAAGCCCAAAGAAGAAGGAAATGACCTCAAAGGAAATGTAGTGCAGCTATGAAACCAATCAGCTTCCAGTTTTGTTTTTTTTGTCAAAGCTTAATTGAAAAAGCTGAAGCTAGAAGCTGATTGGCTACCATGCACAGCTGCACCACATTTTACACTCTCCAGTTATCTGTATACATGCAGCATCTGGATCCCCATTGGATGATTTCCACTCTGCTCCTATTCTGGTGTCAACTAAGAATATTGGATTTTTTTCCAAATAGAGAGGATGGCTCTCTTTACAAATCTGACAGGGGTTCTAACCCCTCAACACTAAAACTAAATAAAAAAAAACGGGGCATTAGATACACCCAAAACTAAAAAATCTAAATTGAATAGCTTTATCATTGTGAAGTATTAGTGGACATCGGAGCCCTCTTTTAACCCCAGGTCAGGTCACTAGTTGGAATCCCAACCATGGCGCTACCTGCCTGGAGTTTGCAAGTTCTCCCTGTGCCTGCGTGGGTTTCCTCCGGGTACTCCGGTTTCCTCCCACACTCCAAAGACATGCTGGTAGGTTAATTAGATCCTGTCTAATTTGTCCCTAGTATATATATATGAATGTGAGTTAGGCACCTTAGACTGTAAGTTTCTTGAGGGTAGGGACTGATGTGAATGTACAATATATATATGTAAAGTGCTGCGTAAATTGAGGGCACTATATAAGTACCTGAAATAAATAAATAAATAGCACTATTTCAGCAGATAGTATTCCAATCATCCTGTGACCTGATAACAGAATAACGAGCCCATACAAGGAAATCAATTATTCTGTTAAAAGTCAGACTGATTTCCCGCAATTGAAAACTTCTGTATTTCTCCATGACATTTCCATACCTCCCACAGCCTTTTATTATCCAAGCTTGTTAGTTTTATTCACTAAACTATGACTAACGCTGTGACCAATACTACACGGCTATCTAAACACTTGCTCTACGCCGTTTAGACACATTAAAACTGTTTTTGACTTCCGCGGCAGAAAGTACCTGGCTGCGCCTCTCTAGAGGGACTTTTGCTTTAATGGTAAACGTTTTAATATATCGTTTTTACAACTCGTTTCCCTAAGCTTTCAAATTCCAGAGGATAACAAAGTCAGACATTTCTCTTCGAATATTGACTTGTCTGGTTCCTCATACAGTTATTACCTCTCCTGGCAAGAGTTCTGGAAAAAAAGTGATATATCTGCTGAGATGAACCATACATTTTTTAATAGACTAGAACATTTGTCAAAGACTTAAAGCTGAACTCCAGGCATAATGCAAAATACACAGCTGAAATACATATATGAGAGCCATTTTACCTGCTGAAGGAGTTGTATTCGATCCATCCAGTCCTTAAATGTACACAGCTCTGCTACATAGTACAGCCCTGTCTAGCAGGGGAGGAGACCTGATCTCACTTTCACTTATAGGTAAGCTCATCTCTGTCTCTCCTGTCAGCATGCTCCTTGCACTGTAACACAAGTGATTGGCTCCATGTTCTGCTCCTCCTTCTCTAAAGCCTCGTACATACAGTGCGACGGTCGTACGACCGAATGGCCAAAATTGTATTTTGGCTGTTGTATCTTGCATACTGACATGCACTAAGCGATCGTACGACCAAGCCGAACGTAGTGAAGTGTTACAAGCGTATAAAGAGGAAGTTCATGTGCATGTGATTTGTGAACTAGGAATGTAGGTTTACACGAACGGATACTTCCGAGCATTCCTGACTTCTGAGCATGCGTGTTTTGCAGGTACAACTTGTTGGACCAACTTCTCTGTACACACGATACAACAGTCGTACAACCGCTTGTTGTACAACCAAAGTTTTCTAGTTTGCTCATCCAACTTCTGTTGTACGACCGTTGGCTGTTCTAATCGTGCATACTAACGGTCGGATGATCGTACAAGAAACGATTTTACGACCGTTTTCGTACAACTGTTGCACCATGTCTACGAGGCTTTAGTCTGAGCTATGCTTCCCAGTAGACTGCAAGTCAAATTCAGCTACTTATGCTGCTTGCATTATCACCTTAACACCTGAAGGTAAAAGAACATTTGAATCCAGTTCTGCAACTTTGGGATGTATTAGTAAAACTGTACCTATCATTGCAACTACATAGTATATCCAAGAAAATGATTCCCGGTAGTTTTTAGCATAAATAGGGCTTTCATTTGGAATTAAATGTTGGTGGATATCTCCAGATTTTTTTATTATTATTATTAAAAGAAAACTGTTCCAAAATAGTAAAAAGATGAAATATTTGTTAAACTGTATATTAACCACTTCAATACCATGCACTTAGAACACTTTACCACCAGACCAATTTTCAGTTTTCAGTGCTGTTGTGCTTTGAATGAGAATTGCGCAGTCGTGAGACGCTGTACCCAAACAAAGTTTTTATAATTTTGTTCCCACAAATAGAGCTTTCTTTTGGTGGTATTTGATCACCCCTGCGGTTTTTATTTTTTGCGCTACAAATAAAAAAAGACTGAAAATTTTGAAAAAAAAATTCTCTATTTTTGTCACAAAACTTTGTAAATAAGTAAATTTTCTCCATCACTGGTGGGCACTGATGAGGCTACACTGAGGGGCACTGATGTGGCAGTACTGATTGGCACTGATGAGGCGGCACTGATGAGGTGGCACTGATGATGAGGCACTTATATGCAGCGATGATGAGCACTGTTAGGCGGCACTGATAAGCAGCACTGACGGGTACTGAGAGGTGGCACTGATATACAGCACTGATGGGCACTGATATGCAGCACTGACAGACACTGCTAAGCGGCACTGATGGGCACTAATAGACAGCACTGATTGGCACTCATAGGCGGCACTGGGCACTGATAGGTGGCACTGATGGGCACTGATAGGTGGGCACTGGTAGGTGGCAATGGTGGGCACTGATGTGTGGCACTGGTATGCATTGATAGGGGCACTGGTGGGCACTGATAGGGGCACTGGTGGGCATATACATTAATAGGGGCTCATTCCCTGGTGGTCTAGGGTGACATCTGAAGGTGGCACTGAGTGAAGGTGGACCTGAGCACTTAGTCACTTACCTGGTGGTCTAGGGGGTTCTCCCTGGTGGTCCAGATCGGCTCCCTGGTGGTCCCTGGTCGGCTCCATGGTGGTCCTGGGTGGGCACATCCCTGGGCAGGCTCCCTGGTGGTCTAGGGTGGCGATCCGAGGGAGGGCTGTGCTGATAAATCATCAGCACAAACCCTCCTTGTCAGGGATGCAGCCGATCGGCTCTCCCCTCATCAGGTCTGCATACCTGAGTACAGGAAAGCCGATAAACGGCTTTCCTGTATTACACTGTGACCAGCCGTGATTGGTCACGGCTGGTCACATGGTAAAGTGCTTCGGATCGAAGCACTTTACCGAGATCGGCATTGCGGGGGGTCAGACTGACCCCCCACACCACCGATCGCCGCGATGCGCGCCCCCCCGGGCGCGCAGCGGCTTGTTATTCTGAGGACGTCATATGACGTCCAGTCAGGATAACTCAGCCACTTCCCGGCCGTCATTCTGCATACGGCAGTCGGGAAGTGGTTAAAAATACATTTATTATTATTTTTATTTATTTATTATTATTACTATCATTATTTATATTAACAATACAGTGGAACATTGGATTACAAGCATAATCCATTCCAGGAGAATGCCTGTAATTTAAAGCACTCGTATATCAAAGCATGATTCCCCATAGGAAACAATGGAACCCTCAGCTTCTTTAGCAAGGCAGTGGTCGCCTTGGAGGTGTGTTTGGGGTCTTGTTGGAATACTGTCCTGCGGCCCAATCTCCAAAAGGAGGGGATCATGCTCTGCTTCAGTATGTCACAGTACATGTTGGCATTCATGGTTCCCTCAATGAATTGTAGCTCCCCAGTGCTGGCAGCACTCATGCAGCCCCAGACCATGACACTCCCACCACCATGCTTGACTGTAGGCAAGACACACTTGTGTTTGTACTCCTCACCCAGTTGCCACCACACACGCTTTAAACCATCTGAACCAAATAAGTTTATCTTGGTCTCATCAGACCACAGGACATGGTTTCAGTAATCCCATGTCCTTAGTCTGCTTGTCTTCAGCAAACTGTTTGCGAGTTTTCTTGTGCATCATCTTTAGAAGAGGCTTCCTTCTGAGACGACAACCATGCAGACCAATTTGATGCAGTGTGGGGCGTATGGTCTGAGCACTTACAGGCTGACCCACCACCCCTTCAACCTCTGCAGCAATGCTGGCAGTACTCATACGTCTATTTCCCAAAGACAACCTCTGGATATGACGCTGAGCATGCGCACTCAACTTCTTTGGTCAACCATGGCAAGGCCTGTTCTGAGTGGAACCTGTCCTGCTAAACCGCTGTACAGTCTTGGCCACCATGCTGCAGCTCAGTTTCTGGGTCTTGGCAATCTTCTTATAGCCTAGGCCATCTTTATGTACAGCAACAATTCTTTTTTTTCAGATCCTCTGAGAATTCTTTTGCCATGAGGTGCCATGTTGAACTTCCAGTGATCAGTATGAGAGAGTGAGAGCGATAACACCAAATTTAACACACCTGCTCCCCATTCACACCTGAGACCTTGTAACACTAACTAGTCACATAAGAGGGAAAATGGCTAATTGGGCCCAATTTGGACATTTTCACTTAGGGGTGTACTCACTTTTGTTGCCAGCGGTTTAGACATTAATGGCTGTGTGTTGAGTTATTTTGAGGGGGCAGCAAATTTACACTGTTATACAAGCTGTACACTCACTACTTTACATTGTAGCAAAGTGTCATTTCTTCAGTGTTGTCACATGAAAAGATAGAATAAAATATTTACAAAAATGTGAGGGGGTGTACTCACTTTTGTGAGATACTGCACTGTAACCAGTCTGTGGAAGCCAGAATTATTGTTGGTTGGGGATCAAATACGTATTTTACTCACTGAACTGTAACTCAATTTATAACATTCGTATCGTGTGTTTTTTTTCTGGATGTTTGGTTGATATTCTGTCTTTATCATTTAAACTACACCTATGATAAAATTATAGACCCTTAATTTCTTTGTAAGTGAGCAAACTTACCTACAAAATCTGCAGGGGATCAAATAATTATTTTTCCCACTGTATCAGGAAAGTGAAAGAAAAGATAAAAGTCCTTACCTGCGTTCTAGTTGGGGCTCAGTAGGGCAATAAATGAAGGGAGATATAGTGATGTGCAACGTGTAGTACCAATCATACAGAAAAGGCTTGTATGACTTCCAAGTTCCCTGCAATTGTGTAACATTCCTTCAAGAAGATGTTAAACTTACAATCACATTAGCAGAAAAAAGGAAATTTTTATTGAGGGACCGAAGACAGAAATGTACCATTCCCAGCCAGAAATCAGGGTGTTTCCCTGATATGAAATAAGAACTGGACAATTTCTATGCTTTTTATAGCAATTCATCACTTTACTAAGCTCTTATGGCACACACAGCAGTATTGGGTCAGCATTGTTCAACTATTCTATAAACAATTGGAAGAGAACATTCACAATGTGAATTCTTCCCACAAACAATCATTTTTCTTTCTAGGCATCGAATTGTGTAACATAAACGATTATTTGCCATTCATAAAAGTGGCCGTGTTCTCCGAGTTCAGATCTGTTTAGCAATGAGCTCCTTCATTTCTTTCTTTATATATAATAGTGTAGAACGGGCGGTAGAAAATATGTTCTTATATATAAAGTAAAATCATGTGGTATCAACATCCTTACTGTTGAATCCAACTCATTGCTTATTTTTTCTATTAGCACAAATACATATTCAAAGTAAACTGAACAAAAATACTCTCTTTTATTCATGAATAATTAAAAATGATTCATAATACACAGAATGCAAGAAGCAAACTTAATTTCCTAGCTTAGTAGAAAAAAGGCAAAACGTTCTTTCATTTTGGATAGAGTAATCCAGTCAATTTTTACTTTTGCCATCTGTGTCCCATTGGGGAGATTTGCCTTCACTACCTGTTCCATAGCTAAAACAGGAAATGAGAGGAAATCCTTCGTTGTCACCAGAATACCAGGACCAGTGTCCTACTGGAGGGCTTCTATCCTGTCCAGATGACTGCTCGAAATTTTGGATTTTCTTTTACTCTTAGTGATAACTGGTCAAATAGACAGTGTAAGCCTCCCTAACTGGGACACAAACAGCAAAAAAAAAACACCTGTCAGGTATTCCAATCCCTCTTCACACCATCCAAAACTAAAAATATGCTTTCAGTTATACTTTAACCACTTGCCGATTGACCAACAGTAATTTTACTGCTGGCCGGCGGCATGAGCAAGCACTGCGACATACCAGTACGTTGCCCTGCTCATGCACACTGGAGCACTCCCTAGGGAGCGCAGCCCATAATCACTGTTCCTGGATTGCAGTGAGCTGCACACTCGATCACATGACACCTAATAAACAGTAGTCATGAATGGAATCCATTTGTGACATCATTGTTTACTACTGTGTGATCTGTGATTGGTCACTAAGGATGGGCTCAGGCGTGTTCACAAGTGCACGTGCCCTAGCCTGCCAGGAAGTGAGCCCTGCACTGCGCTAATAAGAGGCAATGAGACATTCCCCGATCGCTGCAGCCGCGCATCGGGGAATGTCTCACTGCCTGTGATTGGCGCAGTGCAGGGTTCACTTCCTGGCGGGCTAGGGCTCAGGCACCTGCGAACATGCCCAAGCCCATCCTTATTGGTCACCAGTGATCACATGGTACCTGGTCCAATCTCAGCACCCTGTACTATGTGATAGCTGTGGTCAATCACAGCATCACAATAGTAAGCAATGAGTCATGATTGAAAGGCATTCATGACAGTTCAAATGATTACTGTTACAGTGATCACCATAGTAAAAAGCAATCAGTGTACCCCCCCCCCCCCACACATAGTGTCACTATGGTGACATGGAACTACTCTGATGAGAGTATGTATAAAAAAAAATTGTAAGAAAAAATGTTAAAAAAGAAAGAAATGTTAACAAAATTTAATTAAAAAAATTAATTAATTAATTTTTTTTTATAACATACTGTCACCAGTCAGTATCCTTGATCACTGCCACACCAGTCATATAATGACACTGTACTACACTAGTGACCATGTGTAAAAAAAAAAAAAAAATGTGAAAAAAAATATTTTTATTTAGTTTTTTCATTTTTCCAAAAAATTGTGACAAAAAGTTACAACTTAAAAAAACTCGCCATTCCTTTTACGAAATATCTTGGACTGTCTACTTTCCAAAAAGCTTTCATTTGGGGGATATTTGTACTGTCCTGGCATTTTTAGGCCTCGATAACTGAGACAGGCCTTCAGTACAACAGGGTTGATCAAATTTCTGATATACTGTATACCATAGTTTGTGGACTCTACAACTTTCCTATGGACTAAATAATATACACTGATTTGGGTTATTTTCACCAAAGAAATGTAGCAGAGTACACTTTGACTTAAATGTATGAAGAACAATTATTTATTTGCAAAATTTTATAACAGAAACGTAATTTTCAGTATTTTTTTTACTTTATATATAGCAAAACAGTGGTGATTAAATAACACCTTAAGAAAGCTCTATTTGTGTGAAAAAAATAATATAAATTGCATTTTGGTACAGTATTGCGTGACCGAGCAATTGCCATTTAAATGAGCCCAGTGCTGAATAGCAAAAAATGCCCCGGTCATGAAGGGGGTAAAACCTTCCTGAGGTCAAATGGTTAAAGTATATGTAAACGTTAAAGCTGAACTCCAGAAAAAAAAATATATTTTGGGCCATTTGCTGTGTAAAATAAAATCCCACATTTGTCTGCTTCTCAGTTCAGTACTGTGATTGGAGGAGAGGCAGATGAATGTAACCTTAGTCCAATCACAGAAAGCCTTGCATTCCAATTGCAATACAATTTAACAGGCAGAAGCTCGTTTTCATTCATAAACTGAAGCAGAGTAAACACAGGTTGCTATGCTCAGTTATCACAGGACATAATGAGCGATTGGTAGCGATTGCTCACTGTGTACAATTCAGAAAAGGAAAGAGCCAGTAAATTACATATTTGCCGGGCCCTTCCTCCGCTCTCCATCCTGGAACATCCCCCCAGCAGCCGGCAGGAGAGGAGGGAAGCCGGCTGCGGGTGGATGAGGGGGGAGGCGGAGGAGGATACGGAGAGGGGCTGGAGAAAGAGGAGGTCACGGAGCGGCTGGAGGAGGAGGACACAGCAGCCGGAGGAGTACACAGGGGCCGGAGTAGGACACGGAGGGCTGCTGGAGAAGGAGGACACATGGGACAGTCCGGATGATCGGTGTGGTGGGGGAAAGTTGCAAGCACCGATCTCCCTGTATGACTTTTCAGCTGACAGCTGTGGGAGGGAGAGGAGGAGAAATGGCTGTCAGCTGAAAAGTCATACAGGGAGATCTGTGCTTGCAACTTTCCCCCGCTGCACCGATCATCCGGATTGTCAACCTTGGGATCATCCATGTGTGCAGGGTGAGTCACAGTGGGCCCCCCCCTCGGAGGTCGTGTGCAGTGAACACCCTGCACCCATGGATGATACGCCACTGGGACCCACCCCAATGTTCCATGTATGTATTACATATTCACTTTAATATTCTAAAGCGCCAATAATTATAAGATCCAATGGAAGGGTTGACATGTACATGTTTCATTAGAAAAAAACACTTTACAATGCCTACTGCTGCTTGGGAGAAGTCAGCTGCATCCTGCTTAACCACTTCAATACCAGGCACTTTCACCCCTTTCCTGTCCAGGCCAAATTTCAGCTTTCAGTGCTGTTGCACTTTGAATGCCAATTACTAAGTCATGCAACACTGTACCCTTGTGAATTTTAAATTATTTTTGAGACAGATAGAGCTTTCTTTTGCTGGTATTTATTCACCACTGATTTTTGTACTTTTTGCTAAACAAACAAAAAAAGAAAATGTTTTTCTTAGTCTCTGTTATAAAATGTTGCTAATAAGTAATTTTTATTCTTCACTGATGTGCACTGATGAAGCTGCACTGATGGGCACTGATAGGCTGTACTGATGAGGGTGCAACTGATGTGCACTAATGAGGCTGCACTGATGTGTGGTGATGAGGCTGCACTGATGTGCACTGATGAGGTTACACTGATGGGCACTGATAAGCCTGCACTGATGTGCACTGATGAGGTTACACTGATGGGCACTGATGAGGCTGCACTTATGGACACTGTTGAGGCTGCACTGATGGGCACTGATAAGCTGCATTGATGTGTACTAATGAAGCTGCACTGATGTGTGCTGATGAGGCTGCACTGATGAGGCTGCACTGATGGGCACTAATAAGTTGCACTGATGGGCTCTGTTGAGTCTGCACTGATGGGCACTGATAAGCTGCACTGATGGGCACTGATGGGGCTACACTGATAATCAGGGCACTGATTAGAAGTGTAAACAATGTACTGTCAACATTGCCAGTTATCGGCTCTCCTTTCCTCACATAGAGACAGCGTGTGAGAAAAGCACTACTGATAACCAGCAAGACTGTTTAGCTGTGACCAGCTTTGATTGGAAACAGCCAATCACATAGTAAATTGTGATTGTCTCTTTACCGCAATCTGTGATCAGCTGTCTCCTAAGGACATAGCGCGCCCGATTTGCGCCCCAGGAGGAGGCACGGTTCTGGGAGGACGTCCATGGACACCTTCCCAGAACTGGAGAGCCATGCTTTTCGGCTATAGTGTGGTCAAGAAGTGGTTAAACTTATGTGTTTACCAGGAACATACTGACCAGTGTAAATCATGAAAAAATATACTTCTCTGAACACCCACCCCGACTTGATTGATCACTTTGGCAATACATTGTTTGGTGAAATGCGTAAATGGTCAGATGTTCATAACATTTTATTTACTTTTTTTTTTTTACAGTAAGGGAGAGTCTCATTTCTGGTTTTGGGATGATGTGCCCAGTTTACATACCAGTAGTGCTCAGCAGAGCATGCATGTTGAGCAGCATTAGTAACACTGCACAGGTTTCAGAGAAATATTCCCGTGTTCAACATCAGATATATTAGAGGGATTCACAGTGAAGTAACGGAAAGAGTAGCTAAGCCCACTGGTAAAATCCCCCCATATGGAACATGCAGGTTATATTCTCTATAGAACTTGTCTCAGCCATTTATCACCTGTAAGTCTTCAAGTCTCTGCTTTGAAAGGCCTGAGCATATTTTTCTTCTATGAGTCTGGGAGCCTCGCAGCATTGATTTACTATACCCCAGGCAGATTTCTGCACAGTTTCTGGCACATAAACACACATCTATAAATACACTTTCAAACTTAGTGAACCTAAAAATACATCAATTTTAGTAACTCTCTTGGCAGCAGAATAGAGAATTTGCAAACAAGTGAGAATCTTGTATAATGGATTTTTAAAATGCAGTTGGGGGATGATTAATAGCAGAGATGGGTGTGATGATCATGGTAGCCCTTCAGATTGTGGAGAAAGCAGATTTAAAGCATCACTCTGCCCAAAATGAATATGAGATTATTTGGACATTTGAAAATGAACTTGCTTCTTATGCGGTGTCATTTGGGTACTCTGGTTTTGCTGGTGAGGTTTGTGCACCCTAATTTCCAGCTACACACCCCTGGCCCCCAATTACTGTAAATCCATTTCAGAATGTCTGAGTTAATTTGTAGGATGACAGAGTAGCAGGAAGGGTGACACTATTTTTTTTTCTATTCTGGTGAAACAAATGATGGTTTCACCAGTCATTCACCACATTTTTCCATACTACTCACCTATTGCCGTATTTATAACCTGGCCTGTATTACCCTGATTATGATTCCCTATGGTAACACTACATTGCTGATTTGACATTGAGGCTCGGTTCACACCAATGCATTTCTTCATGCTTTTTTGATGAAATGCAGGACATTATTTTTAACATGGCTTCCTATGGAACACGTTCACATCAATGCATTTTTGTGCCTCTGTCTTTTTGGAAAGGACTTTTTTTAACGCAAAACGGTGCTTTTCTGGTTCAAAAGCCTTCAATGGAGAAGCTGTAAAATAGCATGTAGTGCATATTTACCAGAATTTTGCCACAATTTGTGGTTTTTAATCTGCCCAACAACATATTTGGCAAAAAAAAAGAAGCATAAAAAACACAAAACTCAGATCGAGGCAAAAATGCTGCAAAATCGCGGTAAAAACCAAGCAAAAAAGAACAACAAAAAGCATTGCAGAAACATTCAAAAGCAAAATGCATAGGTGTGAATGGAGCATAAAGCCTCGTACACACTCGACGATTGTCGTACGACTGCATGTCCAACTTTTGTCCAAATTGTCTGTCGGCTGTTTTGTCTGGCATACTGACGGAAGTCTAGTAAGTGAAGTGTTACGAGCGTATAACGAGGAAGTTCAGGTGAATGTGATTTGTGAAGTACAAACACAGGTTTGCAGGACCAAGCACTTCCTGGATTCCGAGCGTGCATGTTTGCACTTCCAACTTTTTGTTGGCCCAACTTCTGTACACATGTAGCACCCCCATAGTATAGGTGCTTTACTTTTGTAGATTTTTTGATAGGAAAGGAAAAATCTAGTCAGGCCTGACTGTAGGTGGAGGCCTGAATGTTTTGATCTGGGCTAGGGGAGTAGCTTGGGGAGGAGATAGAGAAAGAGGGAAGGAACACCCCATGGAGAATCCTCCCCCATGAGCTTGGAAAGTTCTGGAAAGGGGGATGGAGGAGGAGGTGTCACTTCCTGATGTATGAAAAGGAGCCCTGACCAATCCAGCAGCTGGATTGGCAGGGGGCAGTGTGACAAGCGCGGGTATCAGTTCGCTGCCCTCCTCACCGACCGGCGACCGAGGACCCCCCTGATCTAATACCGCACTTGTCACGAACGTAACAATGCCACTCTCAGCTGCTTTCAGCACAAAGATTTCCCAGTTTGCGGGACCACCGTCTAAGTGTCAGCCGCTTGAGAGTGATTGTTACCGGGTTAATTCAAACAATTAACCCTTTCTCTGCCACCACTTCTGGATGCTGGCCAGAAGACCTGTAGGTTAGCAATACCAGTATTTCAGAATAACCGCCTGTAACACACACTGTCACCGCAGACAGGTATATTCAGATGCGTTATTTTAAAAACAGTAGCGCTCTTCAAAGGAACAGATTCGTAATAGTTGCATTAAGAGCTTTAGGGACAAATTTAACACTTTTTAAAATAAAGTTTAATAATGAAAAGGTCAAGTTTTAGGTGCAGTAAAATATTTACAGAAAAATAAAAGTACAAAGTGAGACAAAATTACAACGACTAAGAACAGAATGAAAATACCTGCATTTGAAATGTCCGTGCCTAATCAGTGTTTCGAAGATTATTTCCTGGTTTTCTGATGTTGTTTCATTGATGGTAATTGAGAACTCCCAATTGATCTTGGCAGTCCTTTTTCTCTGGATCACAAGGGGGGAGCCATACCCCTCTGGTCATTCCCATGAGAGGGTGTGTTCTTAGACAATGTCCAGGGCGGGCCGTTGCGAGACATGCTGCATAATCCATGCATGGATTATGAAAATCATATCTTGTGATTGGGCCACCCGGCAAATCTCCCAGTAAGAAATTCAATCTCGGCATGCGTAAAGCTTTCAAATGACTCCAAACATGAGAGTTCTGAGACCTTCTAGGACCCTGGGAAGGGAATAGACTAGTTCTATCCCTCCTTGAGAACAAGGGGTGAATGTTTATACTTGAATAATCTGGCCCGAAATTCTACATTCAAATATGTATGTTTTATCACTATGGCATACTTCTTTTGGAAATTATGGGTTTATATAGCTTTTGGGTACGTTTTAAGACAGAGAGAGGGTCATCCCAAGGTTAGAGTTGCCAGGGGAATTTATGGGCAAACATCAGTTTGTTTTATGTTTGTTCAAGATAAGCAGACAGGGCTTCTTCCTGGCCAGTCATGGACCATAATCAGATGGCCCCCTTAAAATTGACCTGGCCAGAGAGGGAGGGGGTGTAAATGAGGAACTTTGTCCTGCGTCCAAACTGCCATGTTAGAAGGAGAGAAGGAAAAAAAAAAAACTTAGCAGCCATTTAAGTAGCTCCCCTTCCAAGATGGAGTCAGTGTTGCTTCATGCGTGGTATCATTATTTCGTGGGTGTCTCATGTGTAATATCATCACAGGCAGGCCTCCTTAAATACAGCAATGTGCCAGCAGGTGTCAGGAGAGTTCGGGTGGAGGAGTGAGGATGTAGTCAGGAGCTGCGGTGCAGGACTTGCCCGGGAGGGGATGCCCCTTCTGGGGGGGGTGAACCTGAGT
>BLSH010438581.1:1039313-1055233 GCA_018402905.1 Glandirana rugosa | reverse complement strand
TGGTAAACACCCACTCTCGACGTCCAAAGAAAGTGACTTTGGTCCGTCGGAGAGCACACATCGTTTCATACAACCACGATCGACCAGGAAACCTACTTGATGATGAGGGTCGGGTAGAAGGTCTGGGTAGGCCAGACAGGACGCCAGATTAACGAGAGGAAGGGGAACCAACCGAGGAGGACCGAAGGTGTCCGACGAGAGAGAGAGAGGGGGTCTGACAGGGTCGGTACAGAAGGTTGAGGGTCTCCGGCGGTGAGCGGCTGAAATACCACTTAAGGAAATTTCTCAGAGAAAGGTACATCCGGAGGCGACGAGAGGACGAAGAAGACACGGAGAGGTCCTCGTCTGAGGGCGAGGACCGATGTGGGTTCGGGGTCCGGAGTCCAAGTTCTGGGGGGGGGGGGGTGAACCTGAGGCCTGGGGCTTGGGTGTAGCCAGGAGCGGGAGTCTGCTCCTGGAGAGGCACAGAAGAAGCAGGAGAGCAGCGGAGGCCTACATGGAAAGAGACTCTTTAAAGGAATTCACCATAAAGTCGGCGAGTGGCGGCCTCTGGGAGTTGGAAGACATGGCTGGGACAGTCTGGGGGAGAGAGAGAGAGCAGCCTGTGGAAGCCAGGAGGAGCCAACCAAGGGGAAGGAGAGCAATTAGACCGCAGGACAGACCGGATGGGTCTGGAAGATGGGCTGGGAGTAGTAGTTCATCCAAAGGACCAGCTAGCACCAACATACTTTGCTACACACGAGAGGCTGCCTGGTTTCAGTGAAAGAAACCTGCAGCTCTCACCCACAAATGGTAGTTCAGAGGCCTTGCAAGCAGCTGCAGCAGGCCTCACCATGTTCTAGTTGTGGTGAAGAAGAAGTGTCATGGAGGTCTGATAAATTTCCTTTCAGACCAGGAGGACAGGTGTAATGGTCAGAAAGTAGTGTATATAATTTGTCCTATGTTCAATTACTGGGCATCCCACAGTCTTCCCTAATCCCTATCCAAGTTCAAACCCCTAAATAAAACAACAAAAACAAAATACCCGCCTGTTCAGTGACTTTGGATGTGTGGAATACATGTGATTGAGGGCAGCAGGCGGGTGGACCACAACTTTCAGGCACTCTTAACCACTTGCCAACCGTCAACCACAGGTTGACGGCGACAAAGTGGCTCGATATCGCAAACCGCCATCATACGACGGCGGCTGCGAGATCGTGCACTGTGATGGTCCGACATGTCTGCCCTAATATCGCAGTACCACTAAAAATTGCAGATCGCCGCCATTACTAGTAAAAAATAAAAAAAAACAAAAAAAACCCAGAAATGAATTCTCATCATCCGTAAACGCGGCCACTTTTGCGCAAACCAATCAATAAACGCCAATTGTGATTTTTTTTTTTATCACAAATATGAGGAAGAATATAAATCGGCCAAAACCGATGAAAAAAATGTTTTTTTGTATTTTAGCAAAAAGTAAGCAATTTGGGTTTTTTTGCAAAATTTTCGCTCTTCTTTTGTTTATAGCGGCGATCAGAAATGACGCAGTGGTGATCAAATACCACCAAAAGAAAGCTCTATTTGTGGGGAAAAAAGGACGCAAATTTCGTTTGGGTACAACGTCGCACGACCGCGCAATTTTCAGTTAAAGCGACGCAGTGCCGAATCGCAAAAAGTGCTCTGGTCCTAAAGTGTGAAATCCTTCCGGGGCTGAAGTGGTTAAGAGAGCACATGGCTACACACGAGCCAACAAACGGCCAATGCCTTGTTGGCCAACAAAAGTTTTCTAGTCTTGTCAGCCAACTTCTGTTGGACGACAATTGGAAATTGGCTGTCGAATCATGCGCACTAATGGTCGGATTATCGGCCAACAGGCTGTTGGACATAGGTGTGCACAGCCTATTGCATTAGGGTGTGCACCCCAAAGCTCAAACACACATGCGTGTGTGTGTATATATATATATATATATATATATATATATATATATATAAAACACAGTTTACTATGCTTCAGTTATGTATGAACACAGTGAGTGATTGCTACGGATCACTCATTGTGTTCATTCACAAAAGGAAGGGGCCAGTAAATGACATAGGGGGGCCCAGGCTGCAGGGGAAATGTGTGCCACATGGGGTGTTTAGGGTGTGCCCAGGCAGCCCTGGCACACCCTGTGCGCACGCCTATGCTGTTGTTGGCTGATAATCGGACCGTGTGTATGGGCCTTTAAACTCACATTTGTCAGGACAACCAATACATGAGAAATTTAAATTTAAAATCATCACTTCCATATTCTGGTATGTGAAATGTGCAGAGGGTTTAATTTTTTTTTTGAGTAAATATAGCCCCCCAGGGTCTGATGTATGAAACATGTGCTTAAAGGAAAATGTAGCAACCGATAGCAATCCTTGTTTTTTAGGGAGGGGTGGGTCACTAACCTAACTATTTTTTTATGTGTGTACATCTTACCTTGTGCTACTTTATAAATAGCAAGCTTGTTACAACAAAGTAGCAAAGGAGATTGTGTAAAACTTGAAAAGAATTGTAAAGCTCCCCTGCTGGCAGAAAAAGAGAATGCATAATATTAATATGTAAAAAAGAAAAACACATTCTTTAGCATGTTCGTTTTTAGCCCTGATCTTAATAAATAAAGAAAATAAATACAAAATCTGGGGAAGTATTGAGGCCAAAGGATTAGAATAAAAGCCAGGAATTGCAATTTTAAAGAAGATGGTCAGTAATTTCTGTATTTTTCTGGTGACCGATTTCCTTTTGCGCAACTGTCTGACAATGGAAATTTCTGGTTGTCTCTGTTCATCGGATCTAACAGATGTATCATTATAACCACCGCCATTTGATTGGCTTCTGAGAACTCTTTTACGTCAATGTAACGTACAGTCTCATATTCTAAATGCTTTACATACCTCTCAGGAGAAAATCATGGCAGAAATAGGAATGCAATAAAAGCGAAGAAGCTGGATGAAAGGTGACGGGCTTTCAATATGTCAGCAGAATAATAAATCTCTCTGTGAGTGAAGATTGTCTCGCTTGTTATTGAAGCCAATATTTATTGCTGGCGTCAAAAAAAATTGTCATTCTTTCAGTAAGTTGGTGCAGCCTCAGAATTACAAAATTTCTTCCAAGGGTCAAGAGTGTAGCAACGCTTAGCAAAGTGATCCAAAGGAAAAAATTGGTGTTGCTGCATGTGGGAACCAATTAAACCCAAACCAGACAAACCCGAAAAAAGCTGCGTTACTTTAACTGACAATTGCGCGGTCGCGCAACGATGTACCCAAATAAAACTGATGTCCTTTTTTTTACGCCAAATAGGGCCTTCTTTTGGTGGCATTTGATCACCTCTGCGGTTTTTATTTTTTGCACTATAAACAAAAAAAGACCGACAATTGTGAAAAAAAAAATATTTTTTTACTTTCCGTTATAAAACATATCCAATAAAAAATGTAAAAAATTGAATTTCTTCATCAGTTTACACCAATATGTATTCTGCTACATATTTTTGGTTAAAAAACCTCAATAAGCATATTTTGATTTGGTTTGCACAAAAGTTATAGCGTCTACAAACTATGGGGTGGATTTTGTGACTTTTTATTTTTTAAAATGTCTTACTAGTAATGGCGGCAATCAGCGATTTTTTGCGGGATTGCGACATTGCGGCGGACAAATCTGACACTAAGTGACACTTTGTGGGGACCAGTGACACAAATACAGTGATCAGTGATAAAAACAAAATGCACTGTCACTGTATAAATGGCATTGGCAGGGAAGGGGTTAACATCAAGGGCGATCAAAGGGTTAAATATGTTCCCTATGTTCGCTTTCTTACTGTAGGGGGATTGCTTTGATTAAAGGAAAACATTGATCTATGTTTCTGCTTAGCAGAAACACGAGAGCTCCATTTTCCTTTCTGGCATAGCAGTGGTCTACCATGTTTACATAAGCAGACTGCTGTTCCGACGTGCTCCATTGTGGCTACCAGACCTAATGATTTGGCTCCCGCTGCGTCCAATCACAGCTGGAGCGTGGCTCCGGTGGCACGTGCACAAGAGCCGCTGAGGTGAATCACGTATAGGTACGTGATTTCGCCCTTAAGGGCCACCCTGCTGCAGTCTATGGGGCGGACTTTAAGCGGTTAAAGAGGTATTCAACTCAAAACCAAAAATCTATTATATTGCAGCTTACCAACCATTAGTTTTCTTTTTTTTAAGCCTTTTTTCCTTCTGTTTTCATCTGTGATCTGGCCAATAACACACCTCCTGTATTAGCATTCCACCACCCTGGATGAAGGACCACAGGGGGCACAGCAGACAGCAGCATTGTTAGTCGGGGGAGGGGAATGTTAGATGGACTAGCAGATTTAGATACACTAAGTTTCCAAACTAAGTAGTACTTCTCCACGCTATGATGCACTTTACATCCTTCTCTGGTCATGCCCACCACTCCTCTTCCAGGTTGAATGAAGCTTATCATCATTTAACCCACTTCCCCTGAGCCCAGGGAGTCATGCACATGTCCTCTAGGGGATCAGTCATTCAGTTGCACTGGGCTCACAAGAGAATGGTGCAGAGAACAGTGAACACATAATTATGCTCTAAGCCAAGACAGAGATCTCCCCGCCAGTTGCAGTGAAGGAAGCTGGAGTCAGTGCACCATTCAGGGGTGTAAGAGCATTATCAAAGAGAAGAAAAGATGCTGCTCACCAACCCAGTGCGTTAGTATGTAGATGAATTTGGCCTCAACCAATGCCGCTCCAGCCACGGCCCCTGACATGTTTTGGCCCGCTCACCAGGGCTTGGTCACACAGGTGCTAGCCCCAGTGAGCGAGGCGAAACATGTCAGGGGGGCGTGGCTGGAGCGGCATTGGCTGAGGCCACATTTATCTACATACTAACGCACTGGGTTGGTGAGCGGCGCCTTTTCTTCTCTTTGATAATACATGGAGTCATTTGTTGCATCACTGAGTACCGCCTAACACCACCATGGGAAGATGAGGTGAAGCACGAAGACCACTCCAAAAGAGGTATGTATACAATTAAAAAAAAAAAAAGGAATGCAAAGGGGTGCTCCAAAGGGGGTGTGAATTTGGCTTTAAATTGGCCATACATGTTGCAATCTGATTGCACAATTAACTGCACAGTCCTGCATTTACACAGTGCCAACATATTAGACTGACTTTATAGAGCTCATAAGATACAATTTACTAACATGATAATGTTCTTTTAATTGCGTTTTCTATTAAAACTCATAATCCTTTTTTAATCACAATGTTAAATTAGTAGACATAATTATTGCCCAGTTGTGCAATCATTATTTTTCTGCATGAAATAATAATTTACCCAGTACAAGACTCTGTTTTTCAAAAAAGATTATGTTATCACCGCTTCACACCTGCATGTGGAAAGACTTGTATTTCCACTGCTATAAGAATATTGGCATCATTGCCAGCTGCTTATATATTGCTGCTTATGTATTTCACAGTGCTGACTCATGTGACATTATTGAACCTCATCTCTTTAAACATCAATAAGTTTTATAGGAGCCCACTTTCACACAGCGTGGTATGTATTCCCCTTATTAATATAAGAGGAATGCATTAGAAAACACAGAAATAACTACTGCCATAGCAGCTTATATGACTGCAGTGGGGCCCAGGGACAGGGCCAAGTCCATTCAGACTTCAAGTAACAGGTTTGATTTAAAGGCTAAGTTCATCTTTAGGAAAATAAAAATAAAAATGCACACATTTTTTGCAAATGGATCGCAGGTGTGTAGCACCCTCTAGTGTGCTACTAGTTTCAGAGTAGGTAAAATATATTCTGACTCATGTCTATACCCTGTGAGTCTTTGAATCTGGGTCAGGGTTATTAGAGTTCAGGGCAGCATGACTCATACAGACAGTTCTGTGGTGCCTCCTCCTGGTTCTGGGGATGTTGGAGAATGTTCTGGAAGCTGGGGTGCAGAGGCTAGGAGGGTTGTTCTGCATATTTAAGGGAACTTAGCCAATCCCTAGGCGGTGGGCCTGGCAGGGGACTAAGGGAGTCCTTAAATATGAATGAGTCATGTTGGCAAGGGGTCGGGTAGAAGATGAAGATGTAGTGCTGAGGAGGCTCTTGTGGCAAACCCCCTAGTCTGTGGGGGGGATGTTCTGCATTTGCCGCGCCGCATCGATTCCCAAAAGTAGTTTCTGTACTACTTTTGGTGATTGCAGGTGCGATTTCCATAGACATGTGTGCAGCAACTCACACAGATGTCTCTGAAATCGCCCCCCAAGTCGGGACTGATATGCAGGAATGAAATGGTGCGAGTTCAGCTGAACTCGCACCATTTCATTACCGCACCAATGTGAACCTAGGCTTAGTCTTCTTTTAACCTTGCCCTGGGAGATCTCCAGAGAGCTAGTCGGGTTGACTACTGAAGAGAAGCAGCAACAACATCCACACAAGTAGGGCACCCAACGTTAGAGGTGATTTTTTTCTTCCAAAGAAAATACACTGGCACTGACTAGTAGTCCGATGTTTCTCTTCACCCTCAATTTCTCTCCATCAGTCAGCTAATGTGACCCCAGTGCTGAGGGAGAGGGGCACAGGAGGGTCAAACAAGGATGCTGTGGAGGTAACAGGCATCCTCCTTATCAACTGATGATGTCATTGGTTGTTAGGATGTCAGTGTCTAAAAAAGTCGTAATGGTGCATAATGAAAACCCGTGGCTTTTTGGCTAAGATCAAGTGTAGTATCTGTTCTTATCGGTTGCCAAAGGAGGTGCTGTGCTACTGTCCTGGCCAGGGGTTATTGGTCAGGATGGCAGTGGCTATGCAAATCCTGGCGTAAAGGAGCCTGGAAGGCTAGTACTGGGGGAACTGAAACCCTACTGCTCGACAAACTGAGGGATGGTGGATGTTTCTCTGAGAAAGCTGGAAGGACTCTCTCTGAGTGGGACGGGTGCTGTGCTGGTCGAGGCTGAAGGGTCGAGCTGAAAAAAGCCCGTGGTGCATGTGCTCCTGGAGTGGCAGTCCAGGGGTGTCTGATATTTCACTGTGTGGTGGCAGCACACTGAATTGACGGCACCGAGGTCACTGCACCCACCACCTTTTTTTAGCACCTGCCTCTAGGGCCGGGCCTTTTGGCCAGGACCAGAGGAATTTTTTATTCCTGGCCATCAGGCCGGCCTTTGTCTTGCACAAAGGCACCTTTATGCACTTCTCCACTGTCCTTCCCCCACTTTTATGTGTTTTTTGTGTTGTTTGTTGTGTGTGTGTCACTTTTGATTGAAGAGAGTACACTTGCACGAGTGATTAGTAAGGTGTACGGTCCTCGGGCCTACCCTGAACGTCTTGGGAAGGAGGTGGATATGACCTTCTGGCTTTTTTTGCCTCCTCTCATGGGGTCTCCCTTCGGGGAGTCCCACTTAGTATTGTGGGCGGTCAGTTTCGGCTGGCTGCCTTGAAAACGGGGGTCGTCTGGGTTCAGCTGGGCGTTCCTAGTGCACGTTGCCCCAGTTCCTGTCAGGAGCCTTGCACCCCGGGGAATCAGGGTATAGATCCTTCCTCTTTGGAGAAGGACCGCGTGTACACCTAGTGCACTTTTTGTGTCTTCACTTTTGTGTTGTGCACTTTTTTATGCACCGGGTGAGCTGGTAAGTTGTTTTTCACATGCCACCTGCTTTAAAAAAAAAAAGTCAGGGAAGTGCTCTCCCCGGGGTCACTCATGCAGGTGCTCTCCCGTGTCCTGTTGCTGCGTCCATTGACACAAACAACAGGATTCTGCCCCGCCCCCCACTGGATCACTGGACTTGATTGACAGCAGTGGAAGCCAATGGCTCCCCTGCTATCAATCTATCTAATCAGGACCCGAGACATCGGCTGGAGCTGCTAGGCCGTCCCCAGCGCGGGAACAATCGGGCTCAGGTAAGTAAACAGGGGGGTCTGTGGGGCAGCTACAACAAAAAGGTTTTTCACCTTAATGCATTAAGGTGATAAACCGGGAGGGTTTCCAACCCCTTTAAGTGCTGCTCTATCAGGAATTACAAGAGGCTATTAAAGACATACTTAGGTATGTTGCTGTTAGAAGAAGACTGTGCTGAGGACTTGTTTGCACTTTGTTGTTGCTTCCTCACTATCCCGGAGGAGGCGGGGTCTGGCAGCTCTATTTAAACAGTGTGCTTCCTGTAGCAAGTGCTGTCCGTTCTACAGCGTTACTGTGTTCCTGAGCTACCCGTTCTGAGCTTCCTGTTACCTGTGACCCGGCCTGAACCCATGTCTGCTTGAACTCTGCCCGCACCGACCCCCAGCTTGTCTACGACCATCTGATTGCCTGCTCCTTCTGTACCTCACCTGCCTGCCTGTTAACGACCTTGCCTGCACCCGATCATCCAATTGCCTGCTCCTTCTGTACCGCTCTGACCGCAAGTTAACGACCCGGCCTGCACCACTACTCTTCAGCCTAGCACAGACTACGGGACAAATTCATACCACCACCTGTGTCCCATCCAGCCCTCGTGCTCCCCTGTGCTCCAGCGCTCCCTGTCTACTCTACCAGGGGTTCTGGAACCAGGGCCGTAAGAGAGGTTGCCTACTGCATAAGTCAGACTCTACCACCAGGTACGTGACAGTTGCATTAAAAATTGCATTTAAAAAAATCAGCGTAATGCTTTATTAATAAAAATAGGGATGAATTAATTTGTGTCTTTTTATATACCTGGAATCCAGCTTTTATCCTCCACTTCTCCCCAGCATATACTTACTCTCCCTCTCTCTCCTGTCACTTGCTGGGAGCTGAAGGAAATACCTAGTACTTCCAGGTATTGAAGACCATGTGACTCACTTTGTTTTACAGTTCTGTGCCACTCCTTTGTTATCTTGGCTGTGTGCTGTCAGGGCTGGGTTTAACCCTCTCTTCTCAGAGCAAGCTGCTCAGCTGAGGGTTAATTGCCAATCTCAGCTTTCACTCTGTCTCAACTGATGTCCATATTCTGCTCGTTAGCCAGCTCTCCTAGCTATATAAACTGCCTGGATCAGATCTCAGATGCCTTTGCCTGGTCAACATCTCTGGAGAAATCTCTACTGTGTGTTCCTGTGAAAGACTTTGCCTCTCTGACATTCCCTTCTGGTTCCTGGATTCAAGACCCTGCTCAGCTGACTCTCCTCCTGGCTCCTGACCCTGCATTCCGTTTGTTTGACCTCGCTGATCTCTGGACTCCTGTTTCACTGGCTTGCTCTGACTATCCATTCCAGTAACCAAAGCCTGGCTATGCTTTGACCATGTTTTCTCTGTTTATAACATTTTACCTTTTTATTAAAAAGTGTGATTTTATTGCACTTCTATCTTTGTCTGATTTATGGTTCCTGACATGTGCTTAGAGCCGTTCCTGTTGGAGGATGAATCTTTGCCCCAGTGTGAGGTCCAGAGCAGGTTTTCATCAAGGATGTCTCTGTAGGTTGCTGCATTCATATGTGCCTTGATCCTGACTAGTCTCCCAGTTCATGCTGCTGAAAACCATCCCCATAGCATGATGCTGCCACCACCATGCTTCACTGTAGGGATGGTATGGGCCAGGTGATAAGCGGTGCCTGGTTTCCTCCAGACACGATGCTTGCCATTCAGGCCAAAGAGATCAATCTTTGTTTCATCAGACCAGAGAATTTTGTTTCTCATGGTCTGAGAGTCCTTTAGGTGCCTTTTGGGAAACTCCAGGTGGGCTGTCATGTGCCTTTTACTGAGGAGTGGCTTCCATCTGGCCACCCTACCATTCAGACCTGATTGGTGGAGTGCTGCAGAGATGGTTGTTCTTCTGGAAGGTTCTCCTCTCTCTACAGAAAAATGCTGGGGCTCTGTCAGAGTGACCATTGGGTTCTTTGTCACCTCCCTGACTAAAGCCCTTCTCCCCAGTTTGGCTGGGTGGTCCGCTCTAGGAAGAGTCCAGATGGTTCCAAACTTCTTCCATTTACGTATGATGGAGGCCACTGTGCTCATTGGGACCTTCAATGCTGCAGAAAATTTTCTGTACTCTTTCCCAGACCTGTGCTTTGATAAAATCCTGTCTCTGAGATCTACAGACAATTCCTTGGACTTCTTGGCTTGGTGTGTGCTCTGACAGGCACTGTTAACTGTGGGACCTTATATAGACAATTGTGTGCCTTTCCAAATCATGTCCAATCAACTGAATTTACCACAGGTGGACTCCAATCAAGTTGTAGAAACATCTCAAGGATGATCAGTGGAAACAGGATGCACCTGAACTCAATTTGGAGTGTCATGGCAAAGGCTGTAAAGGTTGTACCTGTGATTTTTTTTTTTTTTTAATACATTTGCAAAGATTTCAAACAAGCTTCTTTCATATTGTCATTATGGGATATTGTTTGTTGAGTTTTGA
Organism: Glandirana rugosa; assembly: GCA_018402905.1. Lineage (NCBI taxonomy): Eukaryota > Metazoa > Chordata > Amphibia > Anura > Ranidae > Glandirana > Glandirana rugosa. The sequence continues at coordinate 1,044,869 of BLSH010438581.1, read as the reverse complement.
GGAAAATAATTAATTTAATCCATTTTGCAATAAGGCTGTACCATAATAAAATGAGTGAACGTGAAGCGCTGTGAATACTTTCCAGATGCACTGTACATGCCTTATGTTTTTTTGTGTGCCTTATTGTAAGACCAAACACTGTTTTGTAAGCTCCCTTTTTGGGTATGTAATCCTGTTATAATACTATTTACAAAATCTTTAATAAACTCAGAATGAACAAAAAACAACAACAAGCTTACTGGCTGGATCATTCGGTGAAAATAAGGGTGAGAAAGCCTAAGAAAACGAAGGCTGCCATCACATCCAAGGCCTCGTGCACACTGAGGCTGATAAATGGACGTGCAGAGGCATTTGGACGTTTTTTCCATCTGCCCCCGAACGTATTTAATGTTATCTTATGCGTACATTTACACAGACTTGTTTAGCGTTGTCTTTAGGCAGTTGCGTTTAGAGGCTGTTCTTTGAACACCCAAAAATGGGTTCAGACGCCGAATGCGGCAAAACGCGCCCAAACGCAGTAACTCGCGCACCTAGGAATGTTTAGTTTACAGGTGTTTCCATTTGAAAAAAATATATATTTTTTAAAAAACGCTCCTAGACACGAACGAGTCAAAACGCGGTTAAACGCAGCATACAAAACAAATGTTTTAGACGCTGGCTTCTAGCTGTCAAGATAAAACGTTCAGGGGAGGTTGAAAAGCGTCCCGTGTGCATGGAGCCTAAGAATTGGTAAACTTTAATATGATGTTTGCTTTTGGGCTACTATACCAGGTATAGTATAATGTATACATAGTTACAGCTTAGACCAATGTAACTATGGATATATCACCCCTGGCTGATGCTTTGCGTTTTCTGAATGAATGCAAAGCATTCTCTGATTGGATGAGGTGGAGATTGTGACATCACTTCCCCACCTCTTCTAAGCAGAGAACACTTTGCATTCAGATAATGCAAAGCATACTCTGAATGGCACCTGTGATAAGCGACCAAAGACCTGTGTTCACAATGCATCAGGCCAGCAAGTGCAGATCATTGGAATAGTGGTGTCTACTTCAGTGATTTCCAACTTTCAGAGATATCCAGGGGCATTGGCTAGGTATGGTTTATGCATAGTTACATTGGTATAAGCTGGACCAATGTATGGAAAATATCCATACCTGGAATTCTTCTTTAAAGTGATTATAAAAGCTCAAGGTTTTTTTTACCTTCATACATTCTATGCATGAAGGTAAAAAACCTTCTCCATGTCCTCACACATGATATGGTCTATTTTATGCTTATTATTTTTTTTTTTTATGATCTCCTATAGGGAGCAATTGGTTAAGGGTGTTTATGAGGCTGTAATGATGAGCACTGATGAGGCTGCAATGATGGGCACTGATGAAGCTGCACTGACAGGCATTGATGTGGCTACAATTATGGGCACTGATGAGGCTGCATTGACAGGCATTTATGAGGCTACACTGATGGGCACTGATGAGGCTGCACTGATAGGCATTGATGAGGCTGCAATGATGGGCACTGATGAGGCTGCACTGATAGTCATTGGCAGGGCTGGTGCAAGGATCTTTGACACCCTAGGCGAAACCTCATTTTGCCAATGAATTGCAGCCTGATCAGCGCCAATCAAATGCAGCCTCACCAGCACCCACAAATACAGCTTCACCAGCACCAATCAATACAGCCTCACTTGTGCCCATCATATACAGTTTCACCTGTGCCCATCAAATACAGCTTCACCTGTGCCCATCAAATACAGCTTCACCTGTGCCCATCAAATACAGCTTCACCTGTGCCCATCAAATACAGCCTCACGGGGGCGGAGGGGGGTATTTGGCAGATTAGTCACTATTTCTATATACATTTGGCATGTGATAATACAATCTCATTATCTCAGTCAGACAGTGTCAGTTTTTACATGAATCAATGCAGAGCAGCCAGTGACAGATCAACAGTGGCCAGGCGCCCCTAGGCGGCAGTGCGCCCTAGGCAGCTGCCTACTCTGCCTAGTGGTAGAGCCGGTCCTGGGCATTGATGAGGCTGCAATGATGGGCAACGATGAGGCTGCAATGATGGGCACTGATGAGGTTGCACTGATGAGTATTGATGAGGCTGCACTGATGGGAATTGATGGGGCTGCACTGATGGGCACTGATGAAGCTGCAATGACAGGCATTGATGAGGGTACAATGATGGGCACTGATGAGGCTGCATTGATAGGCATTGATGATGCTGCAAAGATGGGCATTAATGAGGCTGCAATGATGAGCACTAATGAGGCTGCAATGATAGGCATTGATGAGGCTGCAATGATGGGCACTGATAAAGCTGCACTGATGATGCTGCACTGCCAGGCATTGATGAGATTACAATGATGGGTACTGATGAGGCTGCACTGATAGACATTGATGAGGCTGCACTGATGGGCATTGAGGCTGCGATGATGGGTGCTAATGAGGTGGCACTGATGGGCATTGAGGCTGCACTGATAGGCACTGTTGAGGCTGCAATGATGGGCATTGATGAGGCTGCAATGATAGACAATGATTGGTTACCATGCACAGCTGCACCAGATTCCGTGTGCTCCAGTTTTAGCAAATCTCCTCCTAAGTGACACTTTTTGGAAACCAGTGACACCAATACAGTGATCAGTGCTTAAAAATGCACTGTCACTGTACTAATGACACTAGTAGGAGAAGGCGGTTAACATCAGGAGTGATCAAAGTGTGTCCCTAGGGAGTGATTTCTAACTGTGTGGGGGGATGGATTAACTGGAGGAAGAGACACATCTGTGTTCCTGCTAATCTCTTCCTTTCTGACAGAAGGGCGGTCTGCCTTGTATACATAGGGAGACGGCCGTACGATCGGCAGGTCCCGGCGGCCATCGACAATAAAAATCACACACAGATACATGATTTTGCGCTTAAGGGCCGCCCTGCCACTGTACATGTACGTGGGGCGGTCCTTAAGTGGTTAATATCACTTTAAAGGGTTAATATAATCTACTGTTAACCCCAATGGTGGGGATGATTAGCAAAAATGGGGAGGGGAAGCAAGGCACCAGGAGAGAGAAAAATAATATTTATTAGTCAATAGCCCAAGAACTAACCAGTCAACAATTACAGATATTTGGACCTAAAGGTTGGTTATGCATCCATCAAAGGGAACTGACTGCTACTACTCCAAATGACAGTTCAATATCTGTTCTTGGGTCAGAAGATGCCACTACATGTCACATAGGGAGCAGGGCCATTTGCTTAGCACATTGTGATGGAAGAGACACTGAGAATGAAGTAGCATCCATAATAGAAGAAATAAACTCCCTACCAAATTCAACTGAAGGAAGGGTGGACACCCATTAATACCACTGTCGGTGACTGTTTGGTGAGTGGTCCATTTGTCCATGCTGACGCTACTATTGGAAATATTGTTTTGGTTCACCATACATGCTGTCAGATCCTTTGTTTCTGGTAAGAGGCGGTGTTTTATCACAAACATTTATTCTTCACAATTCACAGCACTTTACTGGGTGCATGAATTTTATTCCTTTATCTGATGGATTATTCTTCACTTGATGGACTTTATGAACTCATATATATCATTTTATAATAATTTGCACCGTGCACTTTGCATCTCTCTGTCCAGTTGAGAGATTTATCTGTGTTCACTTTTTCTATATTTTATGTGCATATATATATTTGTATGAATATTCTTTGCACTTTACTTTGAGATAACCCAGTATTTTCTGGATTTTGGGAAAAATTACACTTTCAAAAAAAAACAGTGAAGTTAGCCCAATTTTTTTGTATATGTAAGATGATGTTACGCCGCGAGAATCATGAGAGAATCCTGATCTTTATTCTAAGCAAAAAAATTGTGATTCTCATTTTGGCCAGAATCGTGCTGCTCTAGGCTGCACTGATAGGCATTGATGAGGCTGCAACAATGATGGGCACTGATGAGGCTGCACTAACAGGCATTGATGAGGCTACAACAATGATGGGCACTGATTGGCATTTTTGGGGCTGCAATGATGGGCACTGATGAGGCTGCACTGATGGGCATTGAGGCTGCGATGATGGACATTATTGAAGCTGCAATTATGGGCATTGATGAGGCTGCAGTGTTGGGCACTAATGAAGCTGTACTGCCAGGCATAGATGAGGCTACGATGGGCACTGATGAGGCTGCACTGATAGACATTGAGGCTGTGATGATGGGCGCTAATGAGGAGGCACAGATGGGCATTGATGGGGCTGCACTGACAGACACTGATTAAGCTGCATTGACAGGCACTGATGAGGCTACAATGATGGGCACTGATGAGGCTGCACTGATAGACATTGATGAGGCTGCACTGATGGGCATTGAGGCTGCGATGATGGGCGCTAATGAGGAGGCACAGATGGGCATTGATAAGGCTGCACTGACAGGCACTGATGGGCATTGATGAGGCGGCACTGATTAATCAGTGTAAACAGTGTGCTGACAGCCATGCTGGTTATTGGCTGATCACATGGTAAAGGGCCGCTGTGATTGGCCATTTAATGCTGTGTCCTAAGAATACAGCGGTCAGCGTGCACCCGATGTGCGGGGGGCGTAGTTCTAGAAGGCCATGCTGTAGCCCCCTTCCAGTGATAGCGCAGTCATGAGGAGGTTAAAGTGTAAAAGAGGCACATAAAATCCCCCCCCCCCCAAAAAAAATATATAGAGCCCCCTCCCCCACACATGTATGAACATAACTGCACGCATGGGGGGAGGCACGAAGACATGAGACCATGAAATGTCTGGAGTCACCCCCTAATGATCACATTGTACAGGGGGGGGGGGGTATTTGGATTATTCCTGAGATCTCCGGGCCCCCATGTACAATGATGACCGGTGTAGGGGGTGTCCGGTGTAGACGGTCATGTGACTGTAGGGAAGGAAGTCTCTCCTGGGATGAGCCGTCATTGGTCCGCGCTGTCCGCTCTCACTCCCCCGGCCAATCCGGAGCAGCACGGGTTAACAACACAACTACTAGCAGCGCTACACGTGGTCTACGGCAGATGGGCGGGGCGTGTGAGCTTTTGGGCGGGAGAACAGCTGGATGGGCGGGGCTTCGGCCGGCTATTAGTAGAAGCTGGTGTAAGCCTCATCTATACGGGCAATTTGGAAGGCGGAGCTTTTGGCGGGAGGGCGTGGCTCTGAGGTGACTGGTGTTCTCGCGAGCGTGTCCTAGCTGCACTCCGCCTCCTCGGTCGGCGCCTCGGGGTGAGTGAGCCGCTGCCAGTGAGGGGAGACGGGCGGACTGAGCGGGGGGGAGGAGGAGGGCGGGGAGCTGGCTGGCCTCAGCCCTGCAGCGCTGTCCTTCCGAGCCAGGGCCGCCGGTGTAGCCGCTCAGGGCGGCCGCTACTGTCTGCATAGAGATACGGGGAGGCCCCGGTGAGTAGCCTCTGTGCGGGAGGATGGAGAGCTGTACGGGGTCCGCTATGTGTGATCTCCGCCCTCCATGGAGGGCTCTGTGTATAAGGGGGAGGTAGAGGGCTCTGTGTATAAGGGGGAGGGAGAGAGAGG
>BLSH010438581.1:990904-1004570 GCA_018402905.1 Glandirana rugosa | reverse complement strand
CCCCCCCCCCCCCCCCACAGTATTTGTAGCCGCTGACTTTTAAAAATGCTATGTAGCTTAAAATTTGGATTGTTTACCCTAGGAACAAAAGAATTAAAAGTGCCACGTGAGAGCATGGTGTATTGTAATTTGAGCCTTCAGTCCATTAACTCCATTTATAAATTTGCATGCTATAGGGCCTGTCTCCTTTTAATAACGTGGGCTGAAAAGTGTTTTGTGCCGCCCCTAAAAAAAAAATGAATAGTTCAAGTCTTCATCTACATGGATCACTAGGTGAATGACATGGGTAGCACTAGTCCCTGTGACTCCTGGGTAATTTAATCCCAGGATTCGAGGGACTGTTTCTCATGAGTTGCAGCAAGGGGTGGAGAATGGAGGGTGGCCGGGATAGGCATTGGGGCACTGTGCCCTTATCCTGCATATGGCCATCTTCACAGTGGGCAGGTGAAATCATGGCTGCTCAAATCCGCCCTGCATTTAATGTAAAATTGCTCATTTGTCCACATCTCAACCACACTAAGCACAGCACTCCCAGCACTTTGTTTACATGTTGCTATAGCAGCAGAAGGGCTGGAAGTGCTGTGCTTGGAACACATGAGTGACAAATGTGGACCTAATTTGCATGTGCAATATTTTATATTGAATGCAGGGCGGATTTGAGGGCCATGCCTTTACTTGTCCACATTGAAGATGGCCACATGCATTAAAAAAAGCAGATTAAGAATAACATTTTGCTAAATGGAATAAATGCTCATTTAACCACTTGCTTACTGGGCACTTAAACCCCCCTCCTGCCCAGACCAATTTTCAGAACTCACACTTTGAATGACAATTGCGCGGTTGTGTGACACTGTACCCATAAAGCTATTTATGGGGGAAATAAAATGATAAACATGCTATATTTTGGTGGTATTTAATCACTGCTGGGTTTTTTATTTTTTGCTAAAAAACAAAACCAGACCCAAAATTTTGACAAACTGTTTCATAGTTTGGTGTTTTGTTTTTTTCTTTTTTTTTCTTTCTTTTTTTTTTTGGGGGCTGCACTGGTGGGTGATGCAGATATGCAGCACTGATCAGTGGCACTAATTTGTAGCACTGGTAGGTGGCACTTTGAGCACTGGTAGTTGGCTCTGGTGGGTACTGGCAGGCAGCACCGGTATGCACAGACAAGCCATCTGCGGCTCTCTGTGCGAGGGACCGATGTCCCTCTGACAGAAGCCGATGGGCTTTTTCAGCGTGAGGGAAAAAAAATACCAATCACCGGCTTCTGTTTACATCATGTGATCAGCTGTCATTGGCTGACAGCTGATCATGTAGTAAGGGGGCGAGACTGCCCCCTTACTCCGATCTGTGATCAGCTGAGTCCCATAGACTCGGTCATCACAGAGCACACTGCACGCGGCCAGCAGGGTGCGCGCAGCGGCTCATGCACGGGAGGACGTCCATGGACATCCACCCGGAAATTGAGATCCGTGCTGGAGCCGTCTTTTGGCAATAGCGCGGATCTCAAGGGGTTAAAAGCCTAAAGGTTTGGGGGTGGACAGGATGGTCTTGTTTACTACTTAAAGCGGAGTTCCACCCAAAAGTGGAACTTCTGCTTTAAGTCCTCCTCCCCAGCTCCAGATGCTGAAACGGAGTTTTTGGGGAGGAGGGGGGGTGGGGATACCCTATTTTTTAGGGGTACTTCCGCCCCGGTCGCCTTAGGCGATCGGAAGTGGGACGCCTTCCCCCTCCCTCCCAAAGTCTTCTGGGACACAGGACAGGTCCTAGAAGACTTCGGGACCAATCATAATGCGCAGTGTGCGCCCGGCCGTGAAGCCGCGGCCAGGTGCCCACAGTAGCAATGCCGGAGGCGAGGGGGAGAGGAGCGAGGCTCCGTGCGGCTCCATCGCCTGACCAGGAGACAGGTAAGTGTCGGTTTATTAAAAGTCAGCAGCTACACTTTTTGTAGCTGCTGACTTTTAATAAACCTAAGGAAAGGTGGAACTCCGCTTTAAGACCCATACCAGTCCAATTTTAGATGGAAATCCTTAAGCCTTGTACACACGGGACGACGATCGTGTTCAACACGTCGTACTCACGACCGTTGTATGCGGAATCGATCGTCTGTGGCCACGCTTTCAACAGTTGAACATACGACGGTCGTGCATGGGAGTTGTATGTGCAGACTATAAAACTTGGTCGTACCAACAAGCTCGCATACGACCATTGTGTCTTGTGTAGAGCAGATGGGTACAACAAGTTGTATTGTGCTAAACACGCATGCGCCAAGTCCACTTCAACTAACTCGAAATTAGATTAAGGAGCCCAAAGGGTGACGCTACTTCCTCTTTATACGCTCGTTCGCGTCATCACGTTCGGCCGGCCGCAAGTTGTATGTACGACCGTCGGGTGCATGTCAGTATGCTATTTACATTATGCAACATACGATTCAACAGTCGTACGTGCAATCGTCCCGTGTGTACGAGCCATTAGTCAGATCTCATTTCATGAGGGGTTTTATGATCAGAAAAGACTTAGAATGCCATTCCTAGCTCAGTGCTGCTTTTTCTTTGCAGTGTCAGCACTTTGTCACAAATAAGGAAATAACAGTGGAGTTTTTAGAAGGTCCTTTGCTAATTTTTGTTTTTAAGAAGCAACCATTTCAAGACCCAGAAGTCCATTTCCAGGCCATAGACTTTACAAAGTAAATGTTGCTTTGCAAACCAGGAAACCATTGTCCTAGGTGTGCCATCTGCCATTACAAATATATAGTAGGGTGGGGGATTGCAGATCTGTTCAGTCATGTAGTCTTCTAGAATGCTTCTACTTAACTGCTTTCAGAAATGGGTTTGATCAGAGCAAAGCATTTCTTACCTTCATTCACTTCGAATGCAAACTCTGGGGGTGGATGCCCTGGCTGTTCAAAGGAATTTTTCCCTGGCCTGTGCCAAATGAGCAGCTTCTCATCCTGGATACTGCAAGGACTTAAAAGCAGGAGATGTTGCCTGACCAAGTCATGGGTTATTATGCTCAGCAGGAAAAGGCAGCAAGGAGCACTTATCAGTCTGGAAAGGTTATCCTAGTTGACCATCTTACAACTAAAGGAGCAAATTCAGTGTGCTCAAGATCAGTGGTTCTCAACCCTGTCCTCAAGTACCCCCAACAGGCCATGTTTGCAGGTTTTCCTTTATCTTGCGCAGGTGCTTTAAATCATAGTCAATGGCTTGGTATTTTTGACAGCTATTTTATCTAAGAGAAATTCCCAAAACATGGCCTGTTGGGGGTGCATAAGGACAGGGTTGAGAACCACTGCTTTATTTCTTCAGTGAGGCCTAGAAAGGAAAGGCTTTGTCGGAACATCACGGCACTTGCGGCATGCACGTCACAGCTGCTTGCAGAGGGAATATCTCCTAAACCGTACAGGTTTAGAAGATTATTTTGTAGGTAAAAATCCCTTTAAAGGGTATACAACCGCTTTAATTGCTTTCTTCTGAAACCAGTCAGTGTTTCTGCTAAACATATTAACCACTTAAGGACCGGGCCTATTTTTTTTACACTTGGTATTTACAAGTTGAAATCTTTTTTTTTTTTTTTTTTTTTTTTTTTTTTTTATAGACCCCCTAGAGAATAAAGTGACTCGTTGCGACACTATCGCACTGTATTTGCGCAGCGGTCTTGCAAACGCAATTTTTAGGGGAACAACTTTTTTGAATTAACCTCTTCAGCCCCGGAAGGATTTCCCCCTTTAGGACCAGAGCACTTTTTGCGATTCGGCACTGTCACTTTAACTGACAATTGTGCGGCTGTGTGACATTTTACCCAAGCGAAATTTGTGTCCTTTTATTCCCAAAGATTTCTTTTGGTATTTGATCACCTCTGCGTCATTTCTGATCACCGCTATAAACAGAGCGACAAATTTGCAAAAAACCCAATCTTTATTTTTTTTTTGCTAAAATACAAATCCAAAAAAATAAACACTTTTTTAATCGGTTTTGGCCGAAATTTTTTTTTTTTTTTTTTTTTTTTTTTTTTTATATTCCTCATATTTTTGGTAAAAAAAAAAACGCAATCTGCGTTTAGTGGTTTGTACAAAAGTTACCGCGTTTACTAATTCATTTATGGGGTTTTTTGTTTCTCCTTTTGCGGTACTGCGATATTGCGGTGGATATGTTGGACCATTTTGACCCTTTTTTTTTTTTTTTTTTTTTTTTTTTTTTTTTTTTTTTAATCATTGGCATTTATACAGCAATCAATGCTATGATGCGTTGATTGTGTAAATGCCATTGGCAGTGAAGGTTAACCTGGAGGGGGCGCCTTAAGGGTTAACTGTTCCCTAGGCGTGTTCTAACTGTATGGGGGCTGGGCTGGCAGGGGGAGGGGAGTGATCATGGCTTCCATATATAGGAAGCCTGTGATCACAGCCCCCCCCCCCCCCTCTGTCCGAACGGAGATCTGTTGCATACAAGAACCCCCATTCTCACTGTGAAGGAGTTGGCCCAATATTATTTTTTTTTTTTTTTGTGAAAGAATGTTATGCTGAGTAAATTGATACCCAACATCTAGGCGACGTTTGACAATTTCTACAGGTTACCAGTTTAAAGTTAGAGGAGGTATTTTGTTAGAATTATTGCCCTCTACGATCATGCGACTTGCGTATGCGTTCGCTTCTACGTGTGAGCAGGGAGGGATGGGGCACTTGAAAAAAATATTTTCTTACTTTTTTTCTTTTTACACTTTTTTTTTTTTTTTTTGGATCAATTTTATTCCTATTACAAGGAATGTAAACATCTCTTGTAATGGGGGGAAAAAAAGCATGACCGGTCCGCTTTAATGTGAGATTTGGGGTCAAAGACCTCAGATCTCACATTTACACTTAAATGCAATAATATAAAAAAAAAAAAAAAAATTAAATAGATGTTTGACATCGCTTCTGTCATCCAATTGTATGGAGTCGAGTGGGGGCCATCACTCCCTCAAGCGAATTTGACTGCTCTGGTAAGCTGCAGAGGCGACCAGGACACGATACGAGGTGGGGGGCACCTTCTGCCGCTGATGAAAGATCTCGTGGCAAATCTGCCGCAGAGACCCCTTTTTTGTCTGAAAGCACACAGCCTGTCTAAGAAAATACTGGGGTTATGGCAGCTAACGTCTAAGTACTGATGTAGAACTATGGCGGGCAGTGTGGAAGTGGTTAACTAGTTAGCTGGCAACTAAAACTGTATTAATGGTAGAGGTGAGTGAAGTCCCTGTTCTGGCTATGTAACAGAAGTGGCCCAGATCAAAAGATGCATTACACAGAATGCAAACCCTTGACAGGTAAAATGGTCAACTATATTCATGCTGTATATTTTGCATGACATTTGTCTTAACCAAGCAGTTGGAGTGTTAGCTCCTCAGAACTAATTATACTGTATAGTATTACTTGGCTTGTTAATATAATTTTTTTTCTTTCCATACAGCTGAACCTTTGCCTCTAATGGACTTGTGTAGAAGGTCTGTTCGTCTTGCATTGGGAAAAGAGAGACTAAATGAAATCCAAGCACTTCCTCTGCCGGCATCTCTCAAAGGCTACCTACTTTATCACTGACAAGCCATGCAGGACTGTAATGGACTCGTCACCTTTAACCCAGTGCTATGCATCCCAAGGCTCCACTTTTGTCCTTAATGCTTGCTGGTAGGAAGATAGCGGTACAGATTCCTCACTTGCATGCCTCGATCTATGAAATACCTCCAGGACCCTTTCTTCTTGGACCCTGCAACTAAAATCTTTTCCTATGAAGGATATTTACAACGCGTGACTTAAGTGGTTCATGTTTAATATATGAAGTGACTGATCTATTTTTTAATGTAATTGTCTATTTCTCAACAGGAAGCAGACTTGTTTTCGTATGCCCTCTTTATGGGCTCTTATGTGTCTAAATTTTAAATGTTTTTTTGTGTAGTTTACCTGCCATTGTACCTAAAGACACTAAGGTCTGATTTTGGTCTCAATTCTAAAATGCATGGGTTCAGAACTGTTCATTGCCCAATTGGATATCTTCCATTTTTACATTAGACTGGAAGCTTCTAGAGCACTTCTAGGTCCCCTGGTTTAGAAGGATCAGTGCATAGTTTAATCTGTGAGCACCCCCTTCCACAGATGCGTAGTCCCATCATCCTACTAGGGGATGTGGGAGTTGTAGTCCAGTGTTTCTACTACAGGAAGTGGAAATTGTACAATCTTCATTTGACCATACCTGATTTGATAAACTGAGCTGTTCTTGTCATGGCTAATGGCATGGTATTGATTAACAGAAAGTTGCCCTTACACCTTCAGATACAAGTGCAATACAAAACCACAAATTGAGAAGCTTCTTGCTTGAATAAGCCTAATATTGCAGAATGTTAGTATGCATATTGCAGGTGGAGAGCTAGTTTTGTCATAGATTGTGTACCATGTTTCAGTCCATTGAACAGCCAGCGGACCTGATGACACATTTGCATAATGCCACAATTTCCCAGACTGACCCATGCTTGCTGACTGATTTCTTAACCACTTGAGTAATACATTCATCCATTTTTTTTTTTGCCTTCACTTTAAATGCCGCACAGATCAAAATGTGGAAACTCAATTGCACAGGTACAATGGCTAGGTATTTGTTTTTATGTATGTTGGGTATGTGAATTTAAAGAGCACCTTCTGCCTTTTCACATGGGAGGCAGCCTTATTGTGGGTGGAACAAATGTGTGAACGCAGCCGCTGTCTTCTCAGTGATGCGGCTAGTTAATAGCAAGTTTGGGCCTTTTATTGGCCTGGCCCACAGAATGGCTTTGTCAGCTGTGTTCAGGTCACAGGTGCCAAAACACTGCTGCTGTAGGGTACGGAAAAAGATCGGACATTCAATTTTAAAAAAGTGCACATTGGTGCCAAGACTGTAAGGGTAGATCAGGTACCAACCTTTTTTCTTGCCTATAAGCTAACTTGTCTTGCTGGTAAGGACTCTTGCTGTATTGCACAAATAAGAGGGATTTGTAAAAGACTTCAGTTTTTTTTTTTTTTTTTCTGCCTTCTGATATACTTTTCAGCGCAAGTAGTCTTCCGCCTCACAAAGTGGCTTTAGAGAGTCTCCCTTCCGTCTTCAGTTTGTCTGTACAGTTTTAATTTCTTTGTAATTGTGTAGATACAAAATTCTGTAATAAAGAAATAGTTTATTAAATATAAATCTAGATCTGATCTAGAATCTGTCTGCAGTTCTTCAAACAAACAAAGCTATGAGGTTACTTCGAAGGATATTACACAATACAGATTTTTCGAGAACGTGTTTACTTTTACATTTGGGGGAAGTATACTGTACATGTTTAAAGAAACAGATTTCTAGTGCAACTCCAGCCAATACTTGTGTGTTTTTTGGAGAATGGTGAGATTTCCTCTAATTCTTCAGGATTGAAAGTGATGAATTCCCTCCAAATGGGGGTGTTTTTTTTTTTTTTTTTGGTTTTTTTTTTTTTTTTTTAGCCTTTTGCACACTGCAGCTTTAAAGCTCAGTACAGCATTTTTTACTAAGCTTAAAATGTAGCACGTTTATTTACACTGTGCCTGTGTGAACAGGCACGGGGATATTCATCAGTAAAAGAGAATCTATGTTCCCGGTTAGTATATTGGGCGATGCACGCATATGAGCATAAATATGAATGCATTTTCCTTAGGAAGGGCATGTGCAAAACAAATGCCTGAACTTGCGTCCAAAAAACGCAGAAGCTCAAACGTCAGTACTGCGCAAGAGGCCTTAAAGTATTGCCCTAAAAAAAAAAAAAAAAAATCCTGTTCCCTTAAAGCATTTATAACTGCAGTGCATGTGCTGTGTAATTTGGGCCCTGGCTGATCCTGCCTGGTTCTGCTCTCCCCTCTATAAACTGACCATGGTTTATCATGGCTGCTGAGCCCTGACACTGGTCCGTTTACGTGCTTCTGTCATCTGCAGTTGTCATCTGTCCTTGCCCCCTCTCCCGCCTGCCTGTCAGCTGTCAGGGCTGCTCTGCTGCCTGCCCCTTCCCTTCCTGCTGCTAAAAATCTGTTCTGATCATACAATCCCCTCATTTCAGAGCATCTCCCAGCACTCATGTGGCTCCTCTCCTCCTGGCTATCAGCGGGAATTCTCGGCCCCTCCTGCTGTAGTTGTCAGCCCAGAAGAGGGGTGAGAAGTCGTGTGCCTTGAGGCACTGTGAAATAAGCTAGAAGCCAACATATAATCACACGTAGTGGGGCATATGTCCATATTTAACCGAGGTGGTTGTATGATCTTATAGTGGCTTTACAACCACTTTAAAGGATAAGTGCACGTTTTTGTTTTGTTTTTTCCCCAGGTAGCATGTTACACCCTGAATATGAGTGTAACATGATACAAAAGGTGAACTTATCCTATAAACAACCCCCTTTCCTGACCTGCCAGGCTGTGTGCTTGGATAAGGGTCTGGTATGGATTTTGGGGGGACCTTGCGCTGTCTGGTGTGGGGGTTCCCCTTAAATCCATACTAGACCGAAGGGCCTGGTATGCTCTTGGAGGGGGAACCCATGCCGGTTTTTTAAATTTGGCGTGAAGTTCTCCTTCAAGAACCTCAAGAGTACAAGTTGCATGCCAAAGTTGGATCAGTTAAGACAATGATCCGACTTCAACAATATTCAATGGGCTGAAGTAGGATCAAAGTCGGACCAAAGTAGTACAGGAACCTTTTTCAAAGAGGGACCGAATTGTGTTGGACCAGTTAAGGCGGCTCTCATAGGGAAACATTGATTTGTTGACGTCATGTGACTTGTGCTCACAAATTTGCTCCATTTGTGGGACAAGTGTGAACCCAGCCTTCCTGTGAAGAAGCCTTTCCATATTTGGAGATGAAATCTTTTTTTAATCTAGAGTAGGGTAGAGTGCCACCTTGTCATCTTTGATGACCTTAAAGTGAATAACGCCAAGTTCACTATATGGACCACTTATGTATTTATACATGTTGGATCATATCCCCCCATAATCTCCTTCTCGAGAGAGAATACATTCAGTGCATCTAGTCTTTCTTCATAGCTGAGTATCAGTTTGGGTCCCTTCTCTGCACTTTATCTAGTTCATCTATATCCTTTTTGAGAACCGGAGTCCAAAACTGAACTGCATATTCCAGATGAGGTATTGCTAATGATTTGTACATCGGCAAAATGATATCTCTCTGGAGTCCATACCTCTCAATACAAAGGATTTTGCTCGCTTTAGAAACTGCAGCTTGGCATTGCATGCTATTAAGCTTATGATTTACCAAAACCCTGAGATCCTTCACTATGTATCCCCCTAGTTGTACTCCCCTTAGTATGTATGAGGCATGCATATTCTTAGCCCCCCAAGTGCATAACCTTAAATTTATCAACATTAAACCTCATTTTCCACATGGTTGCCCAATTAGACAGTGCATTGAGGTTGGCTTGTATGTTGGAGACATCCTGTAAGGATGTTATTCCACTCCATAGCTTGGTGTCATCTGCAGAGACTGAAATGGTACTTTTAATCCCTGATCCTATATCATTTATAAATATATTAAAAAGTAAGGGTCCCAACACTGAACCTTGGGGTACACCACTGATAACCTTAGACCATTCAGAATAAGAATCATTAACCAGTGCTCTCCGAATTCGGTCCTTTAGTCATTTTTTTAAAAAATTTTTTATCCATTTTACAAACTGATCTTGCCAAGCCCGTAGACTTCACCTTACCCATTAGCCGTGTGGGGGGAGCTGTGTCAAATGCTTTTGCAAAATCCAAGTACCGGTATATCACATCTACAGCCACCCCTCTGCCCAAGGTTTTACTTACCTCCTTGTAAAAAGAAATCAGGTTGGTTTGATAACTTCTGTCTTTCATGAATCCATGCTGTCTGTTGCTTAAAATATTTTTTTCCCAAAAACAACTCCTTGTCTTTTATTAAACTCTCCAATATCTTCCCGACTAACATGTCTGTAGTTACTTGGTAAAGACTTTGATCCCTTTTTAAATATGGGCACCACATTGGCCCTACGCCAATCCAGTGGTACTATTCCAGTCATTAACAAGTCCCTAAAATTAGATACAATGGCTTTGAAATGACAGAGCTCAATTCTTTTAAGATCTGTGGGTGGATGTCACCTGGTCCAGGTGCTTTATTTGGTCTAAATATTTCTGGACCATTTCACTTTTAGCCATTGTGGATCATTTTGGGCTGTGCCACTACCACCCCCATTATGGATATGAGCTCCCCCATGCTCCTTTGTATACACAGCTGAAGAAAGTATTTAATAAACATGTCTTCTTTGTCCGCAGTCACCTACTCTAGATTATTTTGTAAAGGGCCTACATGCACAGACCTGACCTTTTTACTATATAACAAAAGTTGGAGGTAAATCTTATCTGCTTTTATAGGCTAACATCCCTAAAATATATGAGAGCAATGTTTTCCCCTAGCAATGGGACTTTAAAGGCACAGGCGTGTAGACATAACTGTATAACATGTTAAAAGTTTAATAGTATCAAATTGGCATAAAACATCAAACAATAGTATACAAAGGGTGAAATGACATAAAATCTGCTGAGTGATCAAACAATGAAGTATATATTTCCCAACCACGTATTACATGGCATGGTGAAGATACGGGTAATGTTACATCTAAATATGCGCTTACAATTCCAACATGTTTTGGAGTAACTTCAACTCCTTCATCAGGGATATTCCTTTTTGGATTTTAATGTAAATACAATCTAGAAAATAGAAAACAAATTACAAACATATCAAACAGCTGGTTATAAGATAAAGAATGGCGCAGTTGATGCAATACTCAGGATGCCCAAAAGACCATGACTCAAAATCAGTCAGCACATTGAAAACAAGGAAAGTGGATGGCCCAAGGACCACAACAGAACCAATTGGACAGACGAAGACCCAAATAGTGTTATAGTGGAGAAAAGGAGGAGGAGTCTCTGGGGGCTGCATAGGGACCCGGGATGGTGCACACTGGGACCAAATGGCGTCCCTGATGAGGATAGAGGTAAAAAGATTTGTCAAATCTATAATAAAAATGTGATATAACTGCACTTACATATGCGCACATACCCACAGTTTAATAGATAGTAATGCTGAATCTAACTCAGTATTAGATATGACTTTAGGTGGCAAATTCAGACTGAAGGCTGTTAATACACCTGATAGTGGCCAGCTAAGGCCCGCAGGAACATCCCCAGGAATCGCAGGCCCAAACTTGACTGCAGGAATATAACAGAGATACAAAGTATCTGGCAGAATCACAGTGCTAAAGAGGCAGTGGGTCTCGTAGGGTCTAAGGCTCCACGCACATGGGACACTTTTCAACCTCCCCTGAATGTTTTATCTTGACAGCTAGAAACCGGCGTCTTAACCGTCGGTTCTGCCACGTTTTGCATGCCTTGTTTAGCCGCGTTTACTGGCGTTTTGCCTTGTTCGTGTCTAGGAGCGTTTTTGAAAAAAAAAAAATTATATTTTTAAATGGAAACGCTTGTAAACTAAACTCTCCTAGACGCAAGTTACCGCGTTTAGGCGTGTTTACAAGCTGTTACAGGCATTTGGCATTTCAAATGCCCCTGAACGACCATCTGAATGCATTTTTTTGCTTTCCAAAAAAAGCCTCTAAACTCAACTGCCTGAAAACGACCTTAAACAACCCTGTGTACATGTACTGATAAGATAACATTAGATGAGTTCAGGGGCAGCTGAAAAAAAAACCCAAATGGCTCTAACGTCCGTTTAGAGGCAGCAGTGTGCATGAGGCCTAAGAGAAAATGAATTGCAGTATATCAGTATAATACATGCAGTGGTAGTATATACCATTGTAATAGAGTTAAAAGGAGCAGCAAGAAGATGTACCTGTATGTGTCCGTTTGCAGAGCCTGTGTTTGGGTCCAAAAGAATCTGGAGGCCATGAAGGGGAACATCCTAGCCCTTACATTTATATGGTAACTGCCTTCCGATGTTGTGGGAGGTCACCTGGGTGTGCAGCGCACGGCGTCACCCCATACACACAAGCAATATGGCAATGTGGGAGAAGTGACATCATGTTTCATGCTCCTGCCAACACGCAAGCGCCGGTCCATGTGTTGCCATATTGCCCAGGGGAAACAAGCCAGATGGTATGCGGCATGGACCAGAAAGGTCCGCCCTGAACCGGAAAACCAGTGCCTGCATCTTGGAAGGCAGAAGCGCTGGTCTTCACTGAAGATGGCATAGCCGGATGGGGAAGATGGATAGCAGGTGTGGAGCTCCTGCAATACCCCATCCGAGGGGACCATCGCAAAAAAGAGGCCAAGTGGTCAGGGGCCCGGGGATGAGTGGAATAATCAATTTCCCCGAGACCATGGGCCAAATGGCCCACGCATGCCGGGCATGCACATATCTGAGCCCACCCCGGAGACCCACTGTAGTGCAGGGAAGAAAGAAGAAGAAAAAAAAGGAGAGAAAAAGAGGGAATCCTAAACCATGAAGCTGACCGATAAGAGTATGGAATAAGGGCACTGTGGTAACTGCACTGTTGGATGCCAGATATATATGTGAGGTTGGGTAGCCCATAAATCATAAAAAGATTGCATTGTATCATATACAAACACATGAAAAGCCACATCAACCAAAGAAATACATAATGTGGACTTATACTAGTATATCATCACAAAGAGGAATCAGAGGGCCCTACTCGTTAGAGCTTACAATCTAAGAGATCGCCCATTGTGCAGATTGGCCACATGTCTGCCCAAAGGCAATTCAGGGTTACATATT
This sequence comes from Glandirana rugosa, assembly GCA_018402905.1. Classification (NCBI taxonomy): domain Eukaryota; kingdom Metazoa; phylum Chordata; class Amphibia; order Anura; family Ranidae; genus Glandirana; species Glandirana rugosa. Next base: position 991,799 of record BLSH010438581.1, on the reverse strand, counting down.
TTCATACTTCACACGTTTATAGATCCTATTTTGGAATTTAACCTTCATTTTTCCCACATAAAAGGAGCCACAGTCACAAATCATTAAGTAGACGACACCACATCTTGCAATTTGCAAAATGCCTCGCCCTGAAAGTGTGACCATTGGGTAATATGCATGAGGGACCCACACATATGTACCTGCAATAATTGCAGCCCCCACATGTGTATGTCCCTTTTAGTTTGCATGGGTCTCGTCTTCCTTCCCCTTTAAATTCACAATATAATCCTTAATGGATGTTGCAGGTTTAAGGCCTCATACACACGGGTGTATGTAAAATAGTAAGCAAAACATCGGGCCTGACAGGGAAAAATCTGCGTTTTTTTTTCGGCGTTTTGCATTGGCGTTAATGAGCGTTAATTCGCATTAGTCGGCGTCAATAGGCGTTTTTAAAAAAAAAATTCTCCTTACGTTCACTGACAGACGCAGCCTCTTCATTGACTTCATGGGGTTTTATGTTCGTCCAACTAGGAGTTAACTAGGCAGGGAAAAGATCAGCTGGCCCCTCCCTTGGGGGCCGTCCTCTCTTCCTACATCAAACCCCCTCACAGCATAGCTCTCCAGTTTCAATGCCTAGTTCGCAAGGAGTTGACCTGGCTTCCCCATAGGGAACTGCGGTCCTGAGATGACCATTTTCTTTTTTATTTTTACTTTATTTTTTTACTGCAATCAAGATGATCTGCTATCAAGAAGCCGGTCGGGGCATAGAGGGCCCTGGTGCTCTGTACTTTCCCTGACCTGGCCGACATGATGCGAAGCCAGTCCCGTTCAGGGGGACACGCCGCATCTTTCCCTACGGGAGGCCCGGGACGAGATCCCCCTCTGGTCCCCTTTACCGATACTCTCGGCAGGGTGA
>BLSH010438581.1:964514-977178 GCA_018402905.1 Glandirana rugosa | reverse complement strand
CCGTGTCATATGTCGAGTCGTAGTGTTCTATGTCATATGTCGAGTCGTAGTGTCCCGCGTCATATGTCGAGTCGTAGTGTCCTGTGTCATATGTCGAGTGGTAGTGTCGCTGTATACTGTATCCTGTGATGCTGAGCTGTATACTGTGCCCTGTGATGCTGAGCTGTATACTGTGTCCTGTTATGTTGAGCTGTATACTGTGTCCTGTGATGCTGAGCTTTATACTGTGCCCTGTGATGCTGAACTGTATACTGTGTCCTGTGATGCCGGGGCTGTATACTGTGTCCTGTGATGCCGGGGGCTGTATACTGTGTCCTGTGATGCTGAGCTGTATACTGTGTCCTCTGATGGTGAGCTCCTATACTGTGTCCTCTGATGGTGAGCTGTGTACTGTGTCCTGTGATGCTGTGCTGTATACTGCGCCCTGTGATGCTGAGCTGTATACTGTATCCTGTGATGCTGAGCTGTATACTGTGCCCTGTGATGCTGAGCTGTATACTGTGTCCTGTGATGCTGAGCTGAATACTGTGTCCTGTGATGCTGGGGCTGTATACTGTGTCCTGTGATGCAGAGCTGTATACTGTGTCCTGTGATGCTGAGCTGGATACTGTATCCTGTGGTGCTGAGCTGTATACTGTGTCCTGTGATGGTGAGCTGTATACTGTGTCCTGTGATGCTGAGCTGTATACTGCGCCCTGTGATGCTGAGCTGTATACTGTATCTTGTGATGCTGAGCTGTATACTGTGCCCTGTGACGCTGAGCTGTATACTGTGTCCTGTGATGCTAAACTGTATACTGTGTCCTGTGATGTCGGGGCTGTATACTGTGTCCTGTGATGCTGAGCTGGATACTGTATCCTGTGATGCTGAGCTGGATACTGTATCCTGTGATGCTGAGCTGTATACTGTGTCCTGTGATGGTGAGCTGTATACTGTGCCCTGTGATGCTGAGCTGTATACTGTGCCCTGTGATGCTGAGCTGTATACTGTGTCCTGTGATGCTGAGCTGTATACTGTGCCCTGTGATACTGAGCTGTGTACTCCTGACACAATATGTGGAATACAGGGGACGGAGTGGGTGGATTCTATAAGGGGTGGGGCTTATTAGAAGAAGGAGGGGTCAAAACTGAAGGGCGGGTCCTGGCACCCCCCATCCAAAAACGTCACCAGCCTCCACTGCAGTGAATATCTCCTAAACAGTACAGGTTTAGGAGATATTCACGGTACCTCCAGGTAAGCCTTATTATAGGTACATATTGCAGGTACATATGTGTGGGTCCCTCATGCATATTACCCAAAGGTCAAACTTTCAGGGCGAGGCATTTTGTGGGCAAGACGAAGGTTGAATTCCGAAATAGGATCTATAAATATGTGTGGAGTATGAAGATATGTAACCCTGAATTGCCCTTGGGCAGACATGTGGCCAATCTGCACAATGGGCAATTTCCTAAGATCAAATTCTTGGTTTTGGACATTCATAGTGGAGGAGATTGGAATAAGCTCCTCCTTCAGAGAGAGCTCAAATGGATATATCTCCTCAAAGCAATGTGCTTCCCTGGCCTCAACGAGGCAATTAACTACAGACCCTTTCTGGAGGGATTTGCCTCTGGGGGTATGGAGAAATAGTTAGATCTTTAGGAGTTCAACCTCCGGTCTTGCAGACTGTATTTTGTGCTGTGTCCTAATATAGATATGGACATATATACTAGTATAAGTCCACATTATGTATTTCCTTGGTTGATGTGGCTTTTCATGTGTTTGTATGTGATACAATGCAATTTTTTATGATTTATGGGCTGCTCAAACTCAGATGTACAGTATATCCTGCTTCCAACAGTGCAGTTACCACAGTGCCCTCATTCCATGTTCTCTTCGATCAGCTTCATGGTTTAGAATATCCTCTTTTTTATCCCCTCTTTTCTCTTTTTTTCCTCATTTTTTCCCTTTTTTTTTTCTTCTTCTTCTTTCTTCCCTGCACTACTGGGGTCTCTGGGGTGAGCTTGGATATATGCATAGGAAAAAGGAACAGCCGCTCATCAACTTTGAATCCAACATACTTTCTTTCAACATTCCATGTAGCATGTCATACATCCATCACAGAAACAGTGTGCAAACGATGGACATGTTTCGTGCACCTCACGTGCACTTAACCACTTGCCGACCGCTTATAGTATATATACGGCGGCAAAAGTGGCACGTTCCCGCAAATCACCATTTATAAACAGCGATCCGCGCATGCGAGTGGGGCCAGATGGACTCGATGACCGCTGGGGATCCGTGATCGCCTGTGGCAGAGCCAGAGCGGGGAACCGCCAATGTAAATACGAGGGGGGACATGACAGATCTACTGATCCCTGTACTCAGGATCAATTTGATCTGTTATGCCCCTGGCAGCCCAAACCAACATTTACACAGTAATAAGTGGCTAATTTTAGCTATGATTGCTGTATAAATGTCATTGGTTCCAAAAAAGAGTAAAAAATGTCCGACATGTCCGCCGCAATATCGCAGTCCCAATAAAAATCGCAGATCACCACCATTACTAGTAAAAAAAAATAGTACAATGCCATAAATGAATTCTCAAGGTTTGTAAATGCGGCAACTTTTGCGCAAACCGATCCATATACGCTGATTGCGATTTTTTACCATATATATGTAGAAATATATATCAGCCAAAACTGATGAATTAATTTGTTTTTTTTATATTTTCTTGGACATGTATTATAGTAAAAAGTAAAAAATATTGTTTTGTTTTTTTCAAAATTGTTGCTATTTTTTTGTTTATAGCAGTGATCGGAAGTGACGCAGGGGTGATCAAATACCACCAAAAGAAAGCTCTATTTGTGGGGAAAAAAAGAACGTCAATTTAGTTTGGTTACAATGTCACACGACCGTGTAATTGTCAGTTAAAGCGACACAGTGCCGAATCGCAAAAAGTGCTCTGGTCCTAAAGTGGGAAATCCTTCCGGAGCTGAAGTGGTTAATCACCACTGATGATTAAGTGCACGTGAGGTGCATGAAACATGTCCATCGTTTGCACACTGGTTCTGTGATGCATGCATGATATGCTACATTAAATGTTGAAACAAAGTAGGTTGGATTCAAAGTTGATGTGCGGACATTCCTTTTTCCTATGACCAGCGGTGGCGAGCCAAAGCGAGCACTCAACTGGATCGACAGGGCAGATCCTTTTTCACCTGGAGCAGTCAGCCTTCTTTTATATATTATCGCATATGTGCATGCACGTGTGGGCCATTTGGCCCATGGTCTCGGGGATATTGGATATTCCACTCATCTTTGGGCTCCTGACCACTCGGCTTCCTTTTTGCGATGGTCCCCTCGGATGGGGTATTGCAGGAGCTTCGCCCCTGCTATCCATCTTCCCTATCCAGCTAGCCATTTTCAGTGAGGACCACTGGTTCTGGTTCAGGGCGGACCTTTTTGTCCATGACACATACCATCTGGCTTGTTTCCCCTGGGTGCTATGGCAACGCATGGACCGGCGCTTGCGTGTCGGCAGGAGCGTGACGCATGGCGCCACTCCGCCCACATTGCCATATTGCTTGAGGGTATGGGGCGACGCCGTGCGCCACACACCTGGGGGACCTCCCACAATGGCGGACTTGGGAGGCTGTATTGCTTCCACACGTGTAGCGGTGTCTCCACCCACATTGGGGAAGGTTACTAAAAGCCAGTTACCATATACTGTAAAAGTAAGGGCTAGGATGTTCCCCTTCATGGCCTCCGGCTTCTTTTGCACCCAAACATGGACATCCTCTTGCTGCTCCTTTTAACTCTATTACAATGGTATATACTACCACTGCATGTATTATACTGATATACTGCAATTAATTTTCTCTTAGACGCTATGAGACCCACTGCCTCTTTAGCACTGTGATTCTGCCAGATATTTTGTATCTCTGTTATATTCCTGTGGTAATTTTTGGGACTGGGATTCCTGGGGATGTTCCTGCAGGCCCTAGCTGGCCACTATCAGGTGTATTAATGGCCTTCAGTCTGAAGTTACCACCTACAGTCATATCTAATACTGATTTAGGTTCAACATTACTATCTATTATACTTTGGGTATGTGCTCATATATAAGTGCAGTTAGATCACATTTTTCACTCATATGAATTATAGATTTATTTGACAAATCTTTTTACCTCTATCCTCATCAGGGACGCCATTTGGTCCCAGTGTGCACCATCCTGGTCCCCTGAGAAGCCCCCAGAGACTCCTCCTTCTTTTCTCCACCATCCCACTATTTGGGTCTTCGTCTGTCCAATTGGTTCTGTTGTGGTCCTTAGGCCATCAAATTTTCTTGTTTTTAGAGTGCTGACTGATTTTGAGCCATGGTCTTTTGGGCATTGTGAGTATCACATCAATTGCGCCATTCTTTATCTTATAACCAGCTATTTGATGTTTGATATGTTTGTAATTTGTTTTCTATTTTCTAGATTGTATTTACACTAAACTGCAAAATGGAATATCCCTGATGAAGGAGTTGAAGTTTCTCCGAAACATGTTGGAATTGTAAGCGCAGATTTAGATGTAACATTGCCTGTATCTTCACCATGCCATGTAATACGTGGTTGGGAAATATATGCTTCAGTGTTTGATCACTCGTCAAATTTTATGTAATTTCACTCTTTGTATACTATTATTTCATGTTTTGTGCCAATTTTTGATACTGTTAAACGTTAAAATATTTATATACAGTTACATCTACACGCTTGTGCCTTTAAAGTCCCATTGCTAGGGGAAAACATTGCTCTCTGACCTTTTTACTATTTAATATGTATCTTTTGCAATCTGTCGTTCGTTTTGAATATTTGCGGCCTTGATTTCCTTTTTACATATTCTGTTATATTCTTTGTAACATTTAAAAGATGATAGTGTTCCTTCATTTTTATACTTTTTAAAAGCTCTTTTCTTATTTATACCTTTTTTAACTTTGGCCATGAGCCACATAGGTTTTATTTTTAGCCTTTTAAACGTATTGCCATTGGGAATATACTTTACAGTGAGTTTGCATACAGTCTTTTTGAAAAAATCCCATTTCTGTTCCGTGTTCATCAATGCTAATATTACCTCCCATTCTAAATCCTGGAGAGCAGCCCCATCCTTGGAAAATTTGCTCTCTTAAAGTTAAGTGTTTTTATCTTTCCCGTATATGTTTGTTGCTTGCAGAGCTTACATTAAATGAAATCATGTTCTGGTCATTGCTACCCAGGTGTTCTTTTATATGAATATTGGTAATAAGCTCTGCATAGTTTGAGATTACCAGGTCCAGCAAAGCATCATTCCCAGTTGGGGCCTCAATAAACTGGACCATAAAATTGTCCTGTAATAGGTTTATAAATTCTTGCCCTTTAACTGTCCCAGCAGTCCCATTACTCCAGTCAATTTCCAGGTAGTTAAAATCCCCCATTATTATTACTGTCCCAGCCCTTCTCCATCTGTGCATGAGCTCAGTCTCCACCTCCTCAGCAACACGGGGAGGTCTATAACAAACTCCAGTGATAACCTTTGTAGTATACATGCCCATGTATAGATCTACCCATAATGCTTCAGACTCTCCACCAACTAGGTCCTTTTTCACACTCTGTTTGAGATCACATCTCACAGACACCCCCACCCCTCTGTTTTACCTTGTCTTTCCGAAAGAGAGCACAGCCAGGAATATTAATAGCCCAGTCATGTGAAGAATGAAGCCAAGATTCAGCAATACCAATTAAATCATAGTTCTCCTAGTGCTTCCAGAGCTTCCAACTCACCTATTTTGCTTGGCAGACTTCTGGCATTGTTGAACAAACACTTTAATTCACTGTCACATTTTGCACATGCATGTTGCATACTTTTTATTTTAGTACAAATCGTTCCATTTACAATGGTTGTTTGTAACATGAGAACCTTCATATCATCTACCATAGCCCTCTCCCCATCTTTCCCCATTCCACCCACCAATAGGGGCTGACCCCTGTCTGGCCTGTCTGCCCCATTATAATCAAATTCACCCTCCCCCTTAATCCTAGTTTAACCACTTCCCGACCGCCGTATGCAAAATGACGGCCGGGAAGTGGCTTAGTTATCCTGACTGGACGTCATATGACGTCCTCAGGATAACAAGCCGCTGCCCGCCAGGGGGGGGGCGTGCATCGCGGCGATCGGTGGTGTGGGAGGTCAGTCTGACCCCCCGCAATACCGATCTTGGTAAAGCGCTTCGATCCGAAGCACTTTACCATGTGACCAGCCGTGACCAATCACAGCTAGTCACAGTGTAATACAGGAAAGCCGTTTATCGGCTTTCCTATACTCAGGTCTGCAGACCTGAGGAGTGGAGAGGCGATCGGCTGCTCTCCTGACAGGGAGGGTTTGTGCTGATGATTTATCAGCACAGCCCTCCCTCGGATCACCACCCTAGACCACCAGGGAGCCTGCCCAGGGACCACCAGGGATGTGTCCACCCAGGACCACCAGGGAGCCGACCAGGGACCACCAGGGAGCCGATCTGGAGCACCGGGGAGAACCCCCTAGACCACCAGGTAAGTGACATAATGCTCAGTGTGGATGGCACTCAGTGCCACCTTCAGATGCCACCCTAGACCACCAGGGAATGAGCCCCTATCAGTGTATATGCCCACCAGTGCCCCTATCAGTGCCCCTATCAATGCATACCAGTGCCACATATCAGTGCCCACCATTGCCACCTACCAGTGCCCAGATATCAGTGCCCATCAGTGCCACCTATCAGTGCCCATTGCCGCCTATGAGTGCCAATCAGTGCTGTCTATGAGTGCCCATCAGTGCCACTTAGCAGTGTCCGTCAGTGCTGCATATCAGTGCCCATCAGTGCTGTATATCAGTGCCACCTCTCAGTACCCGTCAGTGCTGCTTATCAGTGCCGCCTAACAGTGCTCATCATCGCTGCATATAAGTGCCTCATCATCAGTGCCACCTCATCAGTGCCAATCAGTACTGCCACATCAGTGCCCGTCAGTGTAGCCTCATCAGTGCCCACCAGTGATGGAGAAAATGTACTTATTTACAAAGTTTTGTGACAAAAATAGAGAATTTTTTTTTTTTTCAAAATTTTGGGTCCTTTTTTTATTTGTAGCGCAAAAAATAAAAACCGCAGGGGTGATCAAATACCACCAAAAGAAAGCTCTATTTGTGGGAACAAAATGATAAAAAATCTGTTTGGGTACAGCGTCGCACGACCGCGCAATTGTCATTCAAATCGCAACAGCACTGAAAACTGAAAATTGGTCTGGTAGTAAAGTGTTCTAAGTGCATAGTATTGAAGTGATTAAATACTCCTCCAGTCTTCCCATAAACCTCTCCCCCAGCACAACAGACCCCCTTCCATTTAGGTGCGAACCATCTTTAGCATATATATTGTGCCCCAATGAAAAGTCAGCCGGTGCTCTAAAAACCCAAATCCCTCCTTCTTACACCAGGTCTTTAGCCATGCATTCAGGGCTCTAATCTTCCTCCGCCATTCCTGTGTTGCGCATGGCACAGGCAACATTTCAGAGAATATCGCCTTGGAGGTCCTTCCCTTCAACTTACAACCTAATTTTTTTTAATTGGTTCTTAAAGCGGTTGTCTACCCCCTAAAGTCATTTTTACCTACAGGTAAGCCTATAATAAGGCTTACCTGTAGGTAAAATTAATATCTCCTAAACCTGTATGGTTTAGGAGATATTCCACTTGCAATGCAGCCGCTGACATCACGGCGCATGCACTGTGATGGCCCGGTGAAGGGCCGGCGCATAGTGCCGGAACCTGCTGGAAAGTCCGCCATAAAAACGTGCTCCCGCGCATGTGCGGGAGTGACGTCTCACGGCTCCGGTCACTCACAGTGCCAGAGCCGCGAACCCGGAAGAATGTACACTGCGAAGATGTCTGCTCCTTCTGCAGGGACCGGGCAGCCCTGCGGGAGCTTCATTCTAAGGTGAGTATTTCATAATGAGCTAGTATGCGATGCATACTAGCTCATTATGCCTTCGCCTTACAGCTTTTGTTTGTTTTTTTTTTGTTTTGTTTTTTCGGGTAGACAACCGCTTTAAGGAGCCTCCACCTTCTATACATTCTGTCATTGGTTCCAACGTGGACCAAGACAGCTGGGTCATGCCCAGGCTCTCCCAGTAATTCATCAACCTGGTCCACCACATGCCGAACCCTAGCACCAGGGAGACAGCAAACCATTTGGTTGAGGCGATCTTGGCGACAAATTATTCTATCAGTCCTTCTGATTATAGAATCCCCTATTACCAACAACTGTCTAGGCCTCCCTGCACTACCCTTACCACCATTACGAGATGGGCTGCTTCTCCCTGCTCTTAGGGGTAGCAGTGACATCTAGGGCTGCCACCTCTGAGTTTACCATCCCCACATCTTCACCCAACTTGGCAAATCTGTTAGGGTGCTCAAACCCAGGGCTGGCCTTCCTTTTCTGTGAACCCCTACCTCTCCCTCTAACTGCATTAACCAATCTGCCTACCTTATAATCCTTATTACCCCTCCACCCTCCCCATTAACTTTGACTTACACACCCACAGTGCTTCGTATGAACAGGGTGTGGTTTGGATGTGGTGCAAAATCTGCACAGAATTCACAGTGAATTTGCAGCGCGCAAGTGTGAACTGGCAGTGAAAATTTTTTAATGGACTTGACATCTTAGAAAACCTGGAGCTGACATTGCTTTACACCACTGGCTGCATACTTGTTTGGGTTGGGTGCTCACTAAGTGAATGAAGGATAAATGTGACAGCCTTGTAGCTTTAAAAACAAGTTGGCATTGGTTGATGCATGTGGGGACAGCAAACTTGCAGAACTGCCACTACAGTAAGCTGGAATAAGTAAGTGGCAAGGGGATTGTTAAAGAAAAGATAACTTGCTGCCCTTTAATCACCAGTGGAGTTTTCCCATAAAACAAAAAGTGGTTGAATGCTTGTACTGACCCTTGTGCCACTCTAAGATGTGATCTTTATGCCTAGGGGCACAAAATGGTGTATTCAGACTGCTTTTGCCCCTTAGAGCATGTTGCAGCTTGTTTTTCAAGTAAAATGCAGGGATAGGAGCAGTTATATGCTGAACTCCAGTCACATATAAAACAGCCATGAAGCTCCAGGTTCTTTAATACTTTTGTGCCAGATAAGCTCATCGGTCTGCTGCTTCTCCTTTCACTGTACAGTCAGATTGTTGGAACAGACCTGAAATTCTGGAACCATTGAACTGCAGCAGAGAAAAATGAGGTTGCCTTCCTGCCAGACAGGGGTGTGCTGTGTGACAAAAGTGTAATATGTATTTAATTTGTGTTTAGCTGGAGTTCAGCCTTAATGTGTCTGGTGGTATCTGCTACACTCGGTAGAAGGAAGACTGCACAGACAATTGCATTGCTTACATGTCATACAATTTCAAGTATAAGTGAGTTGGGAAAAAAATCATACAGGTGTTGAACAACTAAAGTACACTTAGCCCCAAACACACTGGTGTTACTTGTCATGCAATTTCACAATTTCAAATTGCATGACAAGTCGCACCCTATTGTCCACATTGGAAGCGGTCCAATCGGTGCGACTTTGCACTACTGTTTGCAAGTTAAAGTACAACTAAAGGCAACATACATATTTTAGTAAATCCTCATATAAATACCTGAAAGTTACACATGGTAATAAACATAATAACTGAAATTATTATTTTGCTACCATGTAGCTGGATTTGAGGTATGTAATTCTCCATTCATTTCTTTTTTTCTGTATACTACAAGTGTTGATGGGAGGAGTTCAGCAGAGCAGAGCACAGCGCAGTTGTCATTTCCTTTCAGTGAAGTATCTTGTCTTTTCACCAAAACCAATAATCTCCTGCGCTCAAAGAACCCCTATCCGTTGGTGCACAATATTGCAGGGACACTTAGTTCAATGTAAAATCACAATGGAGCTGGTACTAGTTCGCACATGTAGGTCTTGCTGCCCTCTTCAGGATCATGGGAATCCAGATACACTAAAGCAAAGACACAAAAACAAGAGGGGCGCACTGACCTTGTGCAATACCATTAAAAAGTTTATTAAAAACATATAGATAAAATCCATATACTCACAAACGGAGCTGATGATAAAGCGTTAAAATTCCAGAACACATCCAATGGAATAAATGAACCGAACCTCAGCAGAGGGACTGGATGTTGTCCATTAAGCTAGGCTGACGCGTTTCCAGGGCGAACCCTCTTCATCAGAGTCTAATTGACCATACAGCATGCCCCTCCATAAATACACACACACTAAACCACCACATGTCTATGGGCGGGCCCTGCTCAGTGTGAATGGCCCGCCCCTTCTTGGAGGGGGTGTGTGTAATTAGATAGTCACTTACACCCTCTAGAGGGTGTAAGTGACTATCTAATTACACACACCCCCTCCAGGAAGGGGCGGGCCATTCACACTGAGTTGGGCCAGCCCATAGACATGTGGTGGTTTAGTGTGTGTGTATTTATGGAGGGGCATGCTGTATGGTCAATTAGGCTCTGATGAAGAGGGTTCGCCCTGGAAACGCGTCAACCTAGCTTTATGGACAACATCCAGTCCCTCTGCTGAGGTTCGGTTCATTTATTCCATTGGATGTGTTCTGGAATTTTAACGCTTTATCATCAGCTCCGTTTGTGAGTATATGGATTTTATCTATATGTTTTTAATAAACTTTTTAATGGTATTGCACAAGATCGGTGCACCCCTCTTGTTTTTGTGTCTTTGCTTTAGTGTATCTTGTCTTTCCCACAGTCCTCCAGTCTTCTTTGATGCTCAGTCTATTTTACAACACACACCCATTTGCCAATCAATAGCTGGGTGTGTGCTATGTAAGACATTACAAGTCAGTACAGGTTCATCTCCACATAGATCTGTCTATTAGTCTGTGTGCTTCTCCCTGCCTGCTCTCCTCTGGTAATTTGTAAACTGGCAGAACAAAATCAAACATAGGAGCTGGCTGTATAGACAGAGCAGTGGGCGTGCAAAGGCGGGACATAGGTGTGAGTGGGCGGGGCTTCACGCGCCGATCATGGGCAGAGCCAATTCCGGACTTGTATGTATAGTAAAATGCCTGAGAATTCCCTGTGCTGCAAGAGCCCCTCCCCCCAGTGATGTCAGGACATTTTTGCAGAGAGAGATAAATGCAAATGGGGACAACATGTGTTCTGTTCAACACAGGCATTTCGAAAACCAGGAAGTAAAGTTGTCACCTCACTAAAGGAAGTGCAGCTGGGGACAAGGTAGAGATCTCAACATCCTTACTGCTTTTTGTAAAACAATCAGTGAGATTTTTAACAGACTGTAGAGGTGCATAACATATTGATTTCTTCAATTTGACCATAGTTCTTCTTTAACCACTTCAGATCTTTAGGACGTCCATGGACGTCCTGCGATTTCAGTGGTGATATCTCAATGATGCACCTGCAGGCATCATTGAGGTATCGTTTTTTTCCTCAGGCGATTCCCATCATTGTAAGAATGATCATAGCGGCAGTTCAGCCGCTTGATCGTTCTTACAGGCGACGGGAGAAGACGCCCCCCACTCCCACCGCCCTCCAGTGCTTCTCCTTACTCACCTGAGCGATCGGTGACCGGGAGAAGAAATCGCCTGCCGCCGGATCTTAGTAACAGAGATTTCAGTGGGACAGATGGCCCTCGGTCATCTCTATGGCTTTCGGAGGCCCGGGCGCACGTCATGAGGTCACGTCCTGGTCTCCTGAAGTAAACAATGGCAGTTAAATTAGAATGAAAGGCTGAGATCGTCCATTTTTTTTCTGATCTCAGCCTTTCCAGTCTAGAGGAAAGATGTAAGGTCTTATAGACCCTGTATCTCTCCATAAAGAGGACCTGTCACACACTTTTCCTTTTACAAGGGATCTTTACATTCCTTGTAATAGGAATAAAAGTGATCAAAAAAATTTAAGTGAAAGTGTAAAAATAAAAAAATAAAAGTAAAATAAGAAGTAAAAAAAAAAAATTTTAAAGCACCCCGTCCCCGCAAGCTCGCGCACAGAAGCGAATGCATAAGTAAGTCACGCCCGCATATGTAAACGGCGTCCAAACCACACATGTGAGGTATCGCCGCGTGTGTTAGAGTGAGAGCAATAATTCTTTTTTTTTTTTTTTTCCAAAAGAGCAATAATTCTAACCCAAGACCTCCTCTATAACTCAAAACACCTAACCTGTAAAAAATTTTAAAGCAACGCCTATGGAGATTTTTAACCACTTCCCGCCCGGCGCATTGACAAATGACGTCCGGGCGGGGGGTTCATTATCCTGACTGGACGTATATTGACGTCCTCAGGATAATGCGCGATCGCGCGCCCCTGGGGGCGCGCATCGCGGCGATCGGTGGTGCCGTGGGTCAGTCTGACCCACCGCACTACCGACCGAGGTAAAAGGCTTCGATCCGAAGCCTTTTACCATGTGATCAGCCGTGACCAATCACGGCTGATCACAGTGTAAATAGGAAGAGCCGTTGATCGGCTTTTCCTCTGCTCAGGTCTGCAGACCTGAGCAGCGGAGAGCCTAACGGCTGCTCGGCTGATGAGGGGGGGCTGCGCTGAACGTTTATCAGCGCAGCCACCCTCAGGATCACCCCACTGGACCACCAGGGAGCCGGATCAAGACCC
>BLSH010438581.1:937976-964066 GCA_018402905.1 Glandirana rugosa | reverse complement strand
AAAAATCGTTTCTAAGATCCCTTATTTTACCGCCAACAACGTTGAAAAATACAGTACGCCATAAACGCGTCGCTAAAAAAATTGCGCAAAAAATACCTTTTTTTGTCAAAGTACTTAATTTTTTTTTGTTTTGTCATTTCAAACGGATTAAAAAAAAAGTATTACACTTTCTACAACAATGCAACTCATTTATCTATGGGTTGTACAGTGTAAAATTTTAACGTGTTTGAGCACCTTACCGAGACTTGAAACCATGAATTGGTGAAGTTATGGTCCGTGAATCCTGTGAAGGGCGGGTCTGGTTAAAAGTCGAAAGTCACGACAACGCAAAGCTTACTCTTAACAGCGTCGCACGACCGCGCAATTCTCATTCGAAACGCAACAGCACTGAAAGCTGAAAATTGGTCTGGGCGGGAAGTGTCCTAAGTGCCTGGTATTGAAGTGGTTAAGTACCAAAGTTCAGAGCCATTCCACGAGTTTGTGCAATTTTAAAATGTGACATGTTGGGTATCTATTTACTCAACGTAACAACATCTTTCACATTATGAAAAAAAAATTAGGCAAACTTTACTGTTTTGTTTTTTTTTAATTCATGAAACTGTTTTTTTCCATAAAAAACGCGTTAAAAAAATCGCTGCGCAAATACCGCATGACATAAAAAGTTGCAACAACCGCCATTTTATTCCCTAGAATCTTTGCTAAAAAATATATATAATGTTTGGGGGTTCTGAGTAATTTTCTATCAAAAAAATGATGATTTTTACATGTAGAAGAGGAGTGCCAGAAATGGCGTGGATGGGAACTTGTTAAAGTGCGACTTGCATAGTTGCAGAAGTTGCACAGATGTCTTCCAAGTGGCCCCTGAAGTAGCACAATTTCAATGGTGCAATCAGTGTGACCAGGGTGTTTAATACAGCTAAAGAACAGTTGGGTTTCCTATTAACAGTACTAATTGGCACATTTATAGATGCTAACGCCACATTCTAAGAGGCCAAATGATAAACAGTGATCTGCCAGTGCATCAAAGTGCAACTATTTATGCACTAGATGGGTACAATGTCAAACTGCCTGTGGGCTTTGACTTATGCCTAGACAAACAAGACAAACACTTGGCATAGTTGATAGCTGCAGTAAAAATTGTTTTTGGCAAAATAAAATTAGTACCATGGGGATATAACAGTTTCCACACCTGCAATGGTAACTTACACATTTGTTTTAATACAGATTTCCTTTACGGAGCTTCAGCTTCACTCTAGCTCAGCTCTAGTACAGGGGTCTTCAAACTATGGCCCTCCAGTTGTTCAGGAACTACAATTCCCATCATGTCTGTGAATGTCAGAGTTTTACAATGCTTCAATGGGATGTGTAGTTGCGCAACAGCTAGTGGGCCATAGTTTGCAGATCCCCATACAAACATGCCCCCCCCCCCGCTCCCCTCTTCATCCAATTAGATGTGCCTGTATGAGCGAATATAAGTGATCAGCAGTGACATCAGCCATTGGTTTGTTCAGGGTACAAACCTGGCCATAGCTGTTTGCACACAATGGGTGTATCAGAGTTTCAGATGTCTATGGTGGAACAAATCCTCAGCTCAAGAGTTGGGTAAGCATATCAAATGGGACTTTAACTGTACTACAAAGTAGAAATAAAATATACAAATAAAATGTGTCAGAATTACTAATTTAAAAGTCATAATATCATGAAAAACATTAAATTGGAGTTCTAGGTTAATATAGTCATTAACTAATGCTTAAAATTGATGCTTTTTGCAATAAAATTGCTTCCTCTGGATCTGTGCTGATTCATCATATCCAATCTGGAAAGGCTCATCTGCAAATGATCAGAATACAATACATATAGACTTATTCCAGACTAACACATAAATATCCAGATAAAAATATGGAAGGTCTGCTGTCCCTAGTTGGATGCACAGTGGGGAAAATAGTTATTTGATCCCCTGCAGATTTTGTAAGTTTGTCCACGTACAAAGAAATTAAGGGTCTATAATTTTTCTTAGGTGTATTTTAAATAATAGAGACAGAATGTCAACCAAAAATTCAGAAAAAACACACAATATAAATGTTATAATTTGAGTTGCAGTTCAATGAGTAAAATAAGTATTTAATCCCCAAGCAAAACATGACTTAGTACTTGGTGTTGGCAAGCACAGATGGAAGACGTTTCTTGTAGTTGGTGACCAGGTTTGCACACATCTCAGGAGGGATTTTGGTCCACTCTTTGCAGATCTTCTCTAAATCCTTAAGGTTTCTTGGCTGTCGCTTGGCAACTCAAAGTTTCAGCTCCCTCCATAAATTTTCTATAGGATTAAGGTCTGGAGACTGGCTAGGACACTCCATGACCTTAATGTGATTCTTCTTGAGCCACTCCTTTGTTGCTTTGGCGGTATGTTTTGGGTCATTGTCATGTTGGAAGACCCATCTTCAGTGTTCTGGCTGAGGGAAGAAGGTTCTCATCCAAGATTTTACAATACTTGGCCCCTCAATGCGGCAAAGTTGACCTGTACCTTTGGCAGAGAAACAGCCCCAAAGCATAATGTTACCATCGCCATGCTTGACTCTAGGGATGGTGTTCTTAGGGTCATAGTCAGTATTTTTTTCTTCCTCCAAACACGGCGAGTTGAGTTAATGCCATAGAGCTCAATTTTGGTCTTATCTGATCACAACACTTTCTCTCAATCCTTCTCTGAATCATTTAGCTGTTTATTGGCATACTTCAGATGGGCCTGTACTGTGCCTTCTTGAGGTGGGGAACCTTGTGGGTGCTGCAGGATTTCAATCCATGGTGATGTATTGTGTTCCCAATGGTTTGTTTGGTGACTGTGGTCCCAACTGCCTTGAGATCAGTTCACAAGCTTCTACCGTGTAGTTCTGGGCTGATCCCTCACTTTTCTCCTGATCATCCTTACCCCATGAGGCGAAATGTTGCATGGAGCTCCAGACCAAGAGGGAGATTGATGGTTATTTTGTATTTCTTCCATTTGTGAATAATCACTCCAACAGTTGTCTCCTTCTTACCAAGCTTCTTGCTGATGGTCTTGTAGCCCATTCCTTGTGCAGGTCTACAATCTTATCCCTGTCGTCCTTTTTTTTTTTTGAAAATAGTGTTTATTGAGTTTTGACAAACAAAGAACTATTCAGTATTCCAACTTGACATTATCACAGTAATAATATGGATCATAGGCATGCAAGCCCAAAGTATTAAATTATTCATAATGGAGGCAAGTTACAGCATAATTACTGAAAAATATAGATGTACATAGTCATCTCCTATCCAGGAGAGTGTTGAATGGAAGGGATCTGGTAGGTCGCCGAGCCAAGACACCCCTATTGGGATCAATCTGTGTCTAGAGAAAGGGACCCGTCCATAATCTCAATCCTAGTGTGTTACATGAAAGGGAAGGAGATAGTAAACATCACACAGAAAGAAACATATAAGGGGGAAAGGTACAAATATAAGGAGGCCTGCAACATGCAATATGCTAAATATTGGGTAACAATACAAACCATTGTGGGATTTATGTTAAAGAATGTGACAATTTGCAAGAATTTTGGAGAAGCAGGGGACGTCAATAACATCGTGTTTACCAAAGTGGAGTGCTAGGAAGTTAAGTGCTCATTGGGTCATAAGTCTCTTGTATCCATGATCACAAAGAGTTTTATGGAGAGACGGGCTGGCCAGCTTTGGTGAGTTAGAAGGACAGGTTTTTGACTTTCCCGCGTCTCCAGGTGCCAACCAGTGCGAGGGAAAGAGATATAAAATTTGTAAACCTCTAGAGGGAGTCCGCCCTATGTCGGGAAACAGTAATAGTTGAACAATGACAACGTCCGTTGGACCAATAATTTTCAGACTGAGGGCAAGGAAGCAAAAGTGGATGGAAGAATTAAAGAGGTAGTATTGATGAAAGAGAAGCAGAGAGAAGGAGAAGATAGAAGAGGAAGAGATACCTTTGTGGAATGTGGATGGTGGTTTCTATGGAGAACAAGGGGTTGGTTAAGGGGCAGGTGAGAGAGTGGGATCTGGGATATGAGCTACATGGTTATCCCCGTGTACCTCGCCCAGGGTTCCCATATTCGTTCATGTTTTTTGGAGGTATTGAGGATACTACTGGTCATTTTTTCCTGGGACATGATCCAGGAGATCTTATGCTTGGCTTGATGGTATGAAACAGAAGTGGATTTCCAATTTTGTGCAATCTTTATCTTGGCACCCAGTAAAATAAAAAAAATCAGGGACTGGGAGCTCCTGAGAACCCCAGGGACTCTTTGATTGAGTATGGATCTTGGGTCAATGAAATACCTGTTACTTTGTGTATTAAGTGTGTATTAAGTGAAATATGTGATTCCAGAATCCCCAATAGTGTGTGAAGTAGTGTTCTCCGGAGCTCGCATCCCCTGAAGCATAGCGCAGAAGCCGCAGGAAAAATCCTGGAGAGGCGAGTTAGAACTAGGCACCAACGGGATATGACTTTTAGGTTGGCTTCCATCAGCATAATGTTGAGTATCCCCTTAAATGAACGTGAGCAGCATTGGTGCCAGGTTTCTAAATCCCATTCCCAGCTCAACATGAATGGTGTCTTTTCCTCGGGTTTGGCTAGGGCCGCATAGATTAGGGAAATACCCCCCTTGAGGTCCTTTGCTTCGGAACACCATAGTTCATAATGTGCTAAGGAGACTGGGTCCGGCTGGGAGGGCCAGATGGAATGGAGGAAGTGGGAGATTTGTGGATAGGGGAATCATTCTGAAGGGGGCATCTCTAGCTTATCGATACAGAGCTGTAAGCTCAGCGGGTCATTAGAGTTAAAAAAAATGTCCTTTGCTCAGCCACCATTGAAAGACTAGAATGTTCATGCCCTGGGGAAACCGGGGGTTATGGAATAAATGGGAGAGGGGTTGCCAAGCAGAGGCTATTTTGCCAGATTTATAAAGGGAGTCGCATAGCTTAACAGAATGTGACAGTGTTGGGGATAGTATAGCAGGTTGGGATTTGGGTGGGCTCCATAACAAAAAATCAAGGGTGTTATTCCGTACTGACTGCCTTTCCATCTCCACCCAGTCTGGCTTTGCCCCTTTTAAGTAAACCGTGGAGATTTGAGGGAGTTGGGCCGCCTGGTAGTACCATCAGAGATTTGGTAAATCCAGACTTCCCTTCTCCCTGGGTCTGGTCAACACATGCCCGGATAAGCGGTGGCCTTTTTTCCCCCACACAAAGCGATTAATTGCAGATTGCAATTTAGTTACGTGCAGTTTATTCAGAGGGATCGGAAGGGATCGAAATTAGTAAAGAATGCGTGGTAACAGTGTCATTTTGGTCGTGTTGACCCTACCCAGCCATGAGAGTTTGAAGGAGGACCAGTGATGTAGGTCGGCTGGCAATTTCTTAAAAAAGGGGGGGGGGGTAATTGTATCTATATAGGAGATCACTATGGAGCTCATGAGGTGGATCCCCAGATAGGGGATGGAGGTATCACTCCACGCGATAGGGACGTTTCCTTCAACCGATTTACCAAAGATGATGGAGTTGATATATTAAGAGCTATGGATTTCAACATATTAACGCGTAACCCGGTTACTTGGCCAAATCTATTAGGTAGTTTAGAAATGTTTGGGAGAGAGATAAGTGGGGATGTCACAAAAAGGAGGGCATCATCTGCGAATAACGCACACTTGTGAGACATTGGGCCACAAGAAACGCCGTGGATGTCAGGGTGAGTCCAGATGGGTACAGCCAAGGTTTCAATAACCACTGTGAATAATAGGGGAGACAGGGGATACCCCTGTCTAGTTCCTCTCCTTATGTGGAAGGAGTCTGAATAGTGTCCCTGGAGTCTGACTTGTGCTATGGGGTGAGAGTAAAGTGCCCCTAGGGTTTTAATGAAGTTGGGGCCGAAGTTCCATCTTTCTAGGATATTTAAAAGAAAGGGCCAGGAGACAGTGTCAACGGCCTTCTGGAGGTCGATTGTCAACAGAAGACCCTCCTGGGGACCGCCCCCATCCCAGCCTGACCTCATGAGGGTGATGACATAGATTGCCCTCCGTATCTGGTCCTGGCCCCTGTCTGTCAGGTATAAAGCCCATTTGGTCTTTATGTACGTAGGAGCCTATGAAGGACGCTAGTCGGTTGGATAGAATTTTTGTCATGATTTTTAAATCATTATTGATCAGCGAGATCAGTCTGTAAACTGAGAGTTCACTAGGGTCTTTATCTGGTTTTGGTATGACCGAGATGTAGGCTAGATTGGCTGCAGAGTCTGGGGGTGAACCCTCCCGCAGGGAGTCGAAGAACCGGGCCAGATACAGGGAAAGCATCTCTTGGAAAGCTTTGTAATAGGGAATCGAGAAGCCATCTGGGCCTGGAGCTGAGTTGGTGCGTAAGCCTTTAATGACATCTGAAATTTCAGTTTCTAGAATAGGGGATTCTAGGATTGCTCGGTGATGATCATTAAGGCTGGGAAGGGGTATATCCCTCAGGAAGGCCTCCATCCCCTGGGGGAATTTGAGGCGTCCGCGGAATAAAATTTAGAGTAGAAGGAATGGAATGATTCCAAGACCCTGATGTCCTTTTGACAGCTCTTTGGTCTTGCCCAGGATGGTGAGGTTTAAATGGAAGAAAGATTATGTGGACAAGTGTCTATTATACACATAGTGAGTTGTCATTAGGAATACCTTCTTAAATTGACAGGACTAATCTGTGTACCACATGAGCACACACCGTAGGGGGTCTGTGAGTGCCATAATTATTGTTGGTTGGTAGGGGATCAAATACTTATTTTACTCACTTAACTGCAACTCAATTTATAACATTTGTATCGTGTTTTTTCTGGATTTTTGGTTGATATTCTGTCTCTATTATTACAGTACACCTATGATAAAAATGATAGACACCCTAATTTCTTTGTAAGTGGGCAAACTTACAAAATCTGAAGAGGACCAAATAATTATTTTCGCCACTGTATGGGAAAAAGAAAAAAAGAGGTGGAGGGGTATTCTTTACTTTTTTTTACCATACATCACCAAACCAGGAACAGCTTATCTTCCATCTGTATATTTATTTGATAGTTTGGAAAATGTATTGAAAGCATGTGCTCTGATAATTTGCAGAGGACACTGTTTTTCCATTGTGGATATGACGAATATCTAAATCCGCATGTAACCCAAGGAAGCGATTTTATTGCAAACCCATGTTATGTATGTGAGCCGCTCAGGCTGCCGGGAAGTGTAGTCCTGTGCCTGCTGCTATAAGTGCTGGCTGGGAAGGAGCCCACCCACGCTCCAGACAATGACAGATAAGAGCAGAGGATCCTGGGAGACGCACTTCAGAACAAGACCTGTTGTGTGTAGACATGTGGCAGTCTCAGCCTGGACTCCTACCAGGCCATGCCCTCAACGCTTTTCACTCCGCCCACTACTCATGGGGATGGTAAGTGATTTTATTGCTAAACATGCTGATCTTGAGTGCTAATTGATGACCCTATTAACCTGGAATTTTAATTGCATGTTTTTCTAAGGATATTGTGACTTTAAGGCCTCATACACACGGACGTTCTTTGACACCGGCGTTTTCTGGCTTTTTTTGCAGCTCTCCATGTTAGTCAATGGCACCATAAAAACGCAGACATTTTTGAGCTGTAGATGGCTTCGGCATTAGTGAGCTGAAACTAGAACCCACGGCCAGCGCGTTCTGAGGCTGTAATGTTTTGCCGTTTTTTGACGCCGACGTTTTTAGGTTGAAAAATAGCAGAGGGATGATTTTTAAAAAAAAAAAACGCCTATTGACGCCGACGCTCACTAATGCCGATGCATAACGCCGAAAAACGCCAATTTTTTTTTTCCTTGACATCGGGCCCGACGTTTTGTTTCTTTTTTAAGAAAAACGTCCGTGTGTATGAGGCCTTAAATTGGTAATAAAATGTGTTTTTATTTTTATATTTGATGTCTTTTTTTTTTTTTCTTTGTGGTACGTTTAAAGTCCCATTTAATATACATGGCCTACTCTTGGACTGAGTATTCCATTTGTATTTGTATGGGATGGTACCCATAGACATTGTGCACCATAAGATGATCTGAACCTACCTTTCTCCTTATAAAGATTCTCTCTGGTGGGCCTCCTGCATAGATGATCACTAAAAGAGCTTTTATTTAATGCTTTGAATTGGAAGTCCAGCTGTGCCAGTTTATTGTGGAAATGAAGGCAGTATTTTTTCTGCATGGTGTATATTGTCAAAAATATAATTTTGAGATACAGAACAGACTAAATGCTGTTGGTTTCATTTTTCATGTACAATAGGTGAATAATAATGCATTAAGAATAAAATGTGTGGGCACACTACCTGAGCAGACAATTGGGTTAAATACTAAGATGACGTTACCTTCTGAGAAATGGTGTTGGATGTCAGCTTTCCCCCTCTTCCTTTATAGGAACAAGCATGCCCAATGGAGCATGTGTGTTGTAAAATAATTTGATGAGCAGATCTGGGATAATCTGGCTCCTAAATCCTCATTCTGTAGGTAGCATTACTGCTGTGTATTCCCTGCCTTCTGATGTAGACTTCCTTCCAGCAAAGTCTTGACATTGTCTCTAGGCTTCTAATTGCCTCCAAAAATGGAGCATTGGCAGACAGACTATATCAAGGTAAAGAGGAAGTGTGTTTTTTGTTTCTAGTTTTAGCACTCTTTAACCATATGTGGACTGTCTCATGCACGTCTCCCCCTTCTGTGGAATGTGAAGCCAGGCTATAAACTACACTGAGCAGCCTTTTCTCTGTGGGAGACTCACAAATAAGAGCTTGCTTAGGCTAGACACCCAAACATGGTTGAGTTCCAGCTGTAGCAAATACTTAAAATAAATGAGGCTGGAGCTTGACTCTGTTTATAGGCAGAACCCTAGCAACGGTAAAATAAAGTCTCTGGGATAGGATACAGCTTTTGTAATCATTCTGTGAAGGATTGCATGCAGCATGTTCTTCCTTCTCTGTCTCTGCGGATTATGCTGGCTTCGCACTCAAGTGTTGAACCTGGACGGAGCAACCATTGATGATCTATTAAAGAATACACTTTATTTTCATTATAGCAGATTCCAATTAGAATGCAATTCTACGATAGGACCAATTTGTAATGTATTTTACGTTAGACACTAGTGTTAATTTGTTCAACCACAAAAAACTAGCTACAGAGGATATGAATTCACTTTGTGTGCACCAAATGCCTTTGCAAACTAAGACATTATGTAAAAGTAGCAGTGACCTCATTGCTTTTTAGAGGGTGGAGCTGTGGGAGGGGCCCTACCATTACAGGCTGTAGAAAATGACAGGAGGCGGGGACAAGACCAGTCACCCTGCACAAGGAGATAGAGCAGCAGTGATTGGTCTTTATTACAAGAAGACCTTGTGCAGAGGTAAGATTCAAGTAAGAATAATTGTGCCTCTTGTATTTGCATGTTCTGGAGTTCAGCTTTAACAAAACAATACAGTGTACTAATATGGCTACAACTGCTTCCAACCTAAAACAAACACAGCATTGTAAACTGCATTTATTATACCTACTAATATCACCTTCGTTGAATGCAATCTTCTGATGAGCTACAGGTGCCACTATGATCTTCAGATTCCAACACTTCAGCCTTTGTCAGATGTCTCCCTACTACCCGCTGTGATGCCCCTATACACTATGAAATGAGCATGACCCTGCAGAGGAAGGGATGAGCATTTTTAAAGCTTAATTCCAATTAAAACGTATTTTTCTTTAGGTATCATACTCTTCTGTACTCTCCAGCCTGGCTCTGTATATCAGACCCTGGAATGGACCACCCTGGGGCAGGCAGGTGGGTCCTGTGGTTGGGCCTTATCTTGGTTGTGTCAACCCTGCATCCCCCTTTTTTTTCTCTCAGTTTTTCCATTTCCTTATTTTCTTCTTCCTTTTTCCTACTAGAACAATTGTAGGCCAGAAGTAATGGATCACAAGGAGCACTGACATGGTGATGAATATTTTTTCATAACTGCTTTTCTGCTTTGTCAATCTGCATGCAAAGTCCATGTTACCTGCCGTGTTCCCAGACCACTACCTCTGGAGTCTGGAAAGATGGGGTAGCGTTCTCCCTAATGCAGGCAGTTGTAAATTCTACTCTGTGCAATATTTCTTTTGTTGGGATGTAAAAAGCAGGACTTGCTCTTCTTGCTCACTATACCTGCAAAAACTTGTAGATGTGAATGGGCCCTTGCTGTGAAATCCTTATGCAGCCATTCCTCGATTCTGTCAATGCCACATGTTAGAGATGTGGTTTACAGTAAAGAGTGAGTCTCCCATTTCTAAGGTCGTAATTATTTTTCCAAGAGGCCCTACCTCTTTAGACATACTGGCCAGGCTATGAATTGTTAGGCCGCCTAAATAACACGTGACTGATACGATTTTCAGGTGACCGGACGGTCTGGGCCTCCTCTTCTCCTGTTCAGGCAGTCATGCTGTTAGACTGATCTGATATTTGAGATGGGGTGCAGGGGATAATTAAGGTTTAGTGTAAGATGGATTATAGATAGTTACAAATATTATTACCCGAAAATAGGTTTAGCGCTGCTGTGTATATAATTCCGTTTCTACAGACCCTTGTGAAGGACTTGGAAAGAATTATTTTCTCTGTGGCTAAATTAGTAACATTTGCCTAGTGCTTTTTTTTTTTTTTTAACCTTGAGTTTTTTTTTGTTCAACCAGCAGATGGGTGATAGAAAACTGACAGATCCCCACATTCACACAAGCCATGTGGATGCAGGGATCTCCCCTGCTATTGTATTCTGAATGCAGGGACCCCCCTTCAGAATACGTGGATCAGCACTGCATCCAGGTCCAGACTGGGACAAAAAATAGGCCCGGGCATTTTAGACTGGGCAGCCCGATCGGGGGTGGCGGTAAGACAATGGTTCGCATAGGTGGTCGATTACAGGATATTCTGAGAAACATCCAAGTCCAGCTAAGAGACATCCCCATATAGAACAGGAGAGGCATCCCCAGTCCAGCAAAGAGACAGCCTCAGACCTGCAAAGAGACAGCCTCAGACCTGCAAAGAGACAGCCTCAGACCTGCAAAGAGACAGTCCTAGACCCGCAAAGAGACAGCCTCAGATCTGCAAAGAGACAGCTTCAGACCTGCAAAGAGACAGCCCCAGACCCGCAAAGAGACAGCCTCAGACCTGCAAAGAGACAGCCTCAGACCCGCAAAGAGACAGCTCCAGACCTGCAAAGAGGCAGCCTACGGCCTGCAAAGAGACAGCCCCAGACCTGCAAAGAGACAGCCCAGACCTGCAAAGAGACAGCCCCAGACCTGCAAAGAGACAGCCTCAGACCTGCAAAGAGACAGCCCCAGACCTGCAGATAGACAGCCCCAGACCTGCAGATAGACAGGCCCAGACCTGCAAAGAGACAGCCTCACCTTCTTGTTGTGGCCATTACATTCTGTCCATGCATTTTCAAGGCAATCCCGCCCTCCCCTGGACTACATCTCCCATAATTCTTTGCAGTACAGAAGGGAGGGGGAGGGAGGAACACTGTGCTCTGTTTCCCTCCCCTAACTTCTGTACTGCAGGGAGAGTGCAGGGAGGAGGGAGCAGACATAGGAGGAGAGGGGCGGGATGCTGGGAGGGACTGTTCTCATCATAACACCTGGCAGCTTCCTGGAGGGCGGCGGCCGTGAGATGAGAAGACCCTGCTCTATCCAGTGAATGAAATTCAGAGGAGGAGCGGCTTCAGCCTGTGTGCTGCTTGTAGCATCGCCGCCGTTTCTCCTCTGAGTATCATTCACTGGATAGAGCGGGCTCTTCTCATCTCTCGGCCGCCGCCCTCCGGGAAGCTGTCAAATAGGAATAGTCAGGCGAGCGGCCAAAATTACATGCGGACTAGCGGCCCCGGCCCAACGGGCATATACCCAGTGTGCCCTATGGCCTGACTGCATCCATTGGCTGCAAATGCTGATCCAATGCTGTTTTTTCAGCAGGACTGCTTGACAAAAGCTAGTCGTTAGACCAGCTTCTGTTGAACAGACAGCAGTACACAGTGTGAAATTCGGACAGTTCCTGCTGAACCAGCCAATGTTTAGTCCATATATACCCTGCTTTAGTCTTTCTGAACGCATTAATATTTTGTATAGTGTATTCTACAGCAGTAGTCGCCAACCTTTCGGACCTGATGGACCACTAAACTCACAATTTTGAAACCCGTGGACCACTAACTTGAATTTTACATGCCTTATACACACAATGTTCCAGATCTCTGCCTGCCTCCCCTGGATCACACTGCTGCCTTATACACACACAAGTCACCGGCTCCCTATCCCACCTCCCCCCTCTCCTCCCGCCCTCTGCATCACACTGCTGCCTTACATGGACTCATCAGTGGATCTCACCTCCCTCACCTGTGCTCGAGCTCAATGCTCAATGCTCCCGCCCACAGTCTGTGATTAGTGCTGCCATTGGAAGTCTTCTCCTTCTTCACCTCCCGCTCTCCACACTACTCCTGGCACCTCCCTCTGAGTTGTTAGGAGCTGGAACTGCAGAGGAGGCATCTGGTATCAATACACACTAGAAGTATTGACTGTCAGTGCACATTGAGAACAACACTGGAAACAACAATGGGTGGTATACATCCCCCACAACGTTATTTGCGGCAGAACACCTGGGGACCACCAAAAGTTTCACGTTGACCATGGACCACTGGTTGGCAACTGCTGTTCTACTACAGGACCTGGTTCTCCTGTATGACCAGGATTGTGAATCTAATGTTGGGTTGGAGAGTTCACATATGATTTTGAAATGCGCAGCCCATGCACACACAGGGAGTTCCTACAAACTCCATTCACATCCAGTCCTAGGTAAAACTTGAACATAGGAGCCAGAGCTTCAATGTAGGAATACTATCCCCTAAACCACTGTGCTGTTTCTTCCTACGACTGCCCCTTGTATGTGTATATCTGTGGTAGGGACATTCCATTGTGAGCTACTTTGGGGGGTGGACTAATGTGAACAGTTCTCTTTTAAAGCGCTGTGTGATATTCTGATGCCATACAAATACTGGAAATAAATATTTAGCTGTTTGTCTAGCAATCCACTTGAAGGCATTTCTTAATAATCTGTTTTCATTCAAAGCAAGAGTATGAATGGAGTTTATGTTACATGGTGATATAGTTCTGCAAATGCACAAATCCACTGCTACAGGAGCAGGGGTTCTGTTATTCTGGACATACTGTATATGAATATTTAATGCTTAACTCCAGGCAGATATAAAGTTATTGCAGATTTGTGTTCAAGTAGTGTAGGTTCCAGACTCTGACATGGTGACAGCATTTTGTAATCTAATTTACAGTGGAGCTTAGAGACTGTGGCAATCCCCAGTATGAAAGAGCTTAGACCGGGAGAGGCAGAAGGAACCAATCGGATGCATCAAACATGCTGATAGAAGGAGACAGCAGAGTGACAGAGGGGAGCATCATTGGGCTGATTTTCTTTTCACTGCCCAGTCACAGGGTGAGGTAAAAAGGGGACATGTAAATAAAATTGAAACTTCTGCTAGACAGAGCTGTGCTGTGTGACAGAGCTGTGTAAATTTCAAGACTTGACTGACAAACATAAATTTTGTAGCAGGTAAAACCACTCCCTTATATGAATTTCAAGCATATTCATAGAGTTCATATTTAAATAAAGGGTTCTTTTACTAACTTGGAAACTAGTTTTTTTTTTTTGCTTAATTGCCATTATTTGCTAAATATATTTTTCTTATTTAAAGCCGAGTTCCACCCAGAATTTTTTTTTTGGCATCCACTTTTTAATACTAAATAGATGTAACTTTTTGTTTCCTTACTTTCAAACCGCCTAGTAATTACATGTATTTTTTACTCACAATTTTGTTTCTCTCACTGCTGGACTTTTCCATTTTAGGTGAGGGCACCTGAAGCCCATTCGTAGTCTCCTGGTGGGTAACCATCATGCACTCCTCGATCTCGGTCCGCCTTAAATCGCATCATTTCCTGTCTGGAAATAACACGATTTTATAGTACAGGGAAGCCCACTGACTCCTGGGAAATGATGAGTCACATCTCCCAGGAGGCCAGGGGAAGCAGGAAGTGAGGAGAAGAGCCTCGGACCTAAAAGGGGCAGATTACAGAGACCACCTAGCAAGAAGCGACTTAGGGTGAGTATAATTTTTTTTTTCCTTCAAAGGTAAGTCTATATAGGCAAAGGACTTGAATGATGTAAAAAAAAATTCTGGGTGGAACTCCACTTTGAAAACTGATTTTTTCTTTTAGGAATACTTTAGAGAGAACCATTCACAACAGGCTCTTTTCCACAAAGGAACTTAAAATCGAATGTCCCCGGTAACCCTATCAGATGATGGAGGTCCTGTCCCCAACTTAGAAAATGTCAGGTAAAAGCACAGAAACATTTATAATACTTAAAGTGGTTGTGAAGGCTGAAGGTATTGGACTTTATGTTTTTGCACTTCCAAGTAAAGCTTTTGAAACCTTTTTTCCCACCTGGTCTGATGATACTAAAGGGGTGTAATGCAAGTGACTGGCACTTTTCTACAGTATAGATCACTAAGGTACTTTGAGGTATGCAAACATCTGTGCAAGAGTTAATACAGTGTGAAGAGGCAAGTGGTTACCTAGGGTTCTGAAAGTCGATCAAGCAGCCTGTCCTTAAGCGTGTGCCTGAGACAGGTGGGATAGCCTCTTGCAGGAAGGGGTTGTTGTCGACTCTGTGAGTGGTCTGTCTCCCATAGCAACAGGCAGAGTCTTGCACCACAGAGGTCCCCAGCCTGTATACAGAAATGCAGGAGTTAAGTGAAGTCTAATGCATGCATGGAGTCTGTGCTGGGAACACGGTGGGACCCCATACCGTTACTGGGAGTGAGGTAGCGATGATAGGCTGGATAGATGGATGTGGACAAGGCTCAGCCTGTCCCTCCTAAATGCAAGTTAGAGAGAAGGTGTACATTGTCATGGGGACCTGAACATTAACTGGAGAACGTTTATGGTGCAAGTGTACATTCTAAAAGTGGAGGCCCACCTTAGGGTCGAGTATTCCCCCATGGCAGCTTCAGCCTTGTCTCAGAGCATTGATGAAAAAGGCACAGAAATAAAGGTACCCCATGTGTAGTAGAGTGATCCTGTTACAGATGCCTAGTGTAGCCCAGAAAAACCCACCTCATGGTAGGTAGTAGAGTGATTCTGTTAGAAATGCCTAGTGTAGCCCAAAAGAACCCACCTCAGGGTAGGCCTCCTATATGGCCCACACTTGACGCCCAACAAGGAGGAAAACATGGAAGATGTGACAAACAACTACCACCCTACCCTTACAGTTGGCCTGCAGGAGTCTTGGGGCTTTTAGACGTCTACACAAGGGAACCTTGTATAAATGCATATACACTATACAGTATCTCACAAAAGTGAGTACACCCCTCACATTTTTGTAAATATTTTATTATGTCTTTTTATGTGACAACACTGAAGAAATGACACTTTACTACAATGTAAAGTAGGGCGTGTACAGCTTGTATAACAGTGTAAATTTGCTGTCCCCTCAAAATAACTCAACGCACACCCATTAATGTCTAAACCATTGGCAACAAAAGTGAGTACACCCCTAAATGAAACTGTTCAAATTGGGCCCAAAGTGTCAATATTTTGTGTGGCCACCATTATTTTCCAACACTACCTTAACCCTCTTGGGCATGAAGTCCACCAGAGCTTCACAGGTTGCCACTGGAGTCCTCTTCCACTCCTCCATGATGACATCACTGAGCTGGTGGAAGTTAGAGACCTTGCGCTCCTTAATCTTCCATTTCAGGATGCCCCACAGATGCTTAATAGGGTTAGGAGACATGCTTTGCCAGTCCATGACCTTTACCCTCAGCTTCTTTAGCAAAACAGTGGTTGTCTTGAAGGTGTGTTTGGGGTCGTTATCATGTTGGAATACTGCCCTACGGCCCAGTCTCCGAAGGAGAGATCTTCAGAAAGATCATGCTCTGCTTCAGTATGTCATAGTACATGTTAGCTTTCATGGTTCCCTCAATGAACTGTAGCTCCCCAGTGCCGGCAGCACTCGTGCAGCCCCAGACCATGACACTCCCACCACCACGATTGACTGTAGGCAAGACACACTTGTCTTTGTACTCCTCAACTGTTTGCCGACACATACGCTTAACACCATCTGAACCAAATAAGTTTATCTTGGTCTCATCAGACCACAGGATATGGTTCCAGTAATCTTGTCTTGTCTGCTTGTCTTCAGCAAACTGCAGGCTTTCTTGTGCATCATTTTTAGAAGAGGCTTCCTCCTGGGACGACAGCCATGCAGACCAATTTGATGCAGTCTGCAGCGTATTGTCTGAGCACTGACAGGCTGACCCCCACCCCTTCAAACTCTACAGCAATGCTGCCAGTACTCATAGGTCTATTTTCCAAAGACAACTTCTGGACATGATGCTGAGCACATGCACTCAACTTCTTTGGTCGACCATGGCGAGGTGTGTTCTGAGTGGAACCTGTCCTGTTAAACTGCTGTATAGTCTTGGCCACCTTGCTGCAGCTCAGTTTCAGGGACTTGGCAATCTTCTTATAGCCTAGGCCATCTTTATGTAGAGCAACAATTCTTTTTTTTCAGATCCTCAGAGAGTTATTTGCTATGAGGTGCCATGTTGAACTTCCAGTGACCAGAGTGAGAGCCATAACACCAAATTTAACACACCTGCTCCCCATTCATACCTGTGACCTTGTAACACTAACGAGTCACATGACATCGGGGAGGGAAAATAGCTGATTGGGCCCAATTTGGATATTTTTACTTGGAGGTGTACTCACTTTTGTTGCCACAGGTTTAGACATTAATGGCTGTGCATTGAGTTACTTTGAGGGGACAGCAAATTTATACTGTTATACAAGCTGTACACTCACTACGTAATATTGTAGCAAAGTGTAATTTCTTCAGTGTTGTCACATGAAAAGATATAATAAAATATTTACAAAAATATGAAGGGTGTACTCACTTTTGTCAGATACTGTATTACTAAAAGTATTGGGACGCCTGACTTTACATGCACATGAACTTTAATGGCACCCAAGTCTTAGAACTTAGGGTTCAATATTGAGTTGGCCCACCCTTTGCAGCTATAGCAACTTCAACTTTTCTGGGAAGGCTGTCCATAAGGTTTAGGAGTGTGTCTATGGGAATGTTTGACCATTCTTCCAGAAGCGCATTTGTGAGGTTAGGCACTGATGTGGACAAAAAGGCCTGGCTCACAGTCTCCGCTCCAATTCATCCCAAAGGTGTTCTATCAAGTTGAGGTGAGCTACAGGCAAGTAAAGTTCCTCCACCCCAAACTCGCTCATCCATTACTTTATGGACCTTCTCATCCACATCAGTGAATGAATGGTCAAACATTCCCATAGACACACTCCTAAACCTTGTGGACAGCCTTCCCAGAAGAGTTGAGGTTGTTATAGCTGCAAAGGGTGGGCCAACTCAATATTGAACCCTACGGACTAAGACTGGGATGCCATTAAAAGTTCATGTGCGTGTAAAGGCAGATGTCCCAATAATTTTGGTAATATAGCTTATAATCTTATGGGAATATTCTTATTGAAGTGAATGATTAAAAATCTGCACATCTTTGTAATAATGATGTAATAGTTTATGTCTTTATATACCACTTCATTTGCACGTGTAAGTACATCTGACTGTAAAAAGTCCCTCTGCTGCCAAATTGGACAAATTGTACCGTCTGCACTGCTAGGTTGTTTTGTTCAACAGGAAGAAAAACATCCTTTGAAATTCTCCCCCCTCCCTTGTATTTTTCAGTTGCAAAAGCTTATCTATTTTGCAAGAATTCTTCATTTAGACATCTTGGCCGCAAGTCGTCAGAATGTAGCCATTCCCTGACCCTAACTGTATGGCAGTGTTAAAGCTGAAATGCCTGTTGGGATAAGTCTAGAATTTCTTGGATTAGTCTTGTATGTGTGAGTCCACATAGAGCTCCCCAGTCATCAAACATATTACTGCAAGGAGTGAACCAGTTGTTCCAGCCTAAGTATAACTGCCAAAGATTTAGGATATTTAATACCGAAGTTTGGTCTGTGCACAATACGCTGCTGCAGAATGAATGTGTAGAGCTTTTTTTCTGGAACAGTTGGCTTTTGTAAGAGGTGACCTTCTTTGCACCCAACCTGTAACAGGGAAATGTATGCAGTTTTCCCACCATGTGCCTAGCAAGAGGATCTCCGGAGCTCGAATTGTAGGTGGTTTGTGGCTTTACTTCATTCTGAGTCTTGCACAAGTTAGGGCTTGTAGGATTTTGTGAATTCTCAGTTATTCCAAGGGTTAATGCTGGAGTTGTTGGAATGGTATGACCACTCCAAGCTAGCAATTCCGTTTTTAAATTATTTTTAGCAGGTTTGATCACATTCATGCTTGTTTTGAGTCCCCATACCCTTGCTCTGCCATAACGATATATATATATGGTTCTACTCCAAGCCAAACACTGATGTCCAAAGATTGAATTTTTTAGACAACATAAAGTACGCTATGATAATACAAATTTTATTGAAATTTAATTTTTTAAAAATGTATACAGGTACTTACTGTATATAGCAGCATCAATTTACACATCACTTATATATATATATATTGTACATTCACATCAGTCCCTGCCCTCAAAGAGCTTACAACGGCCTGAGGACATTGCAAGTACCGCAATAATGTTCCCAGTCACTGCCATAGGAGCAGCCAATATATGTTTAACTTGAATGTTTCTTAATATGTTTTTTTCATTTCATAGCAGTCTATAAATGCATAGGATATGTTGATGCAATATTTGATGTAACTCTTTTATATACACTGGTTAGGTGTTATGTATAAAAATGATACAGTAATTTGTACCCTGCGCTTTTATTCTATTTTTTTTTTTTTATTATTTCATATACTTTTTCTACTTCATGTGAATCTATTTGATACAATTAAAGTTTAACATTTTAAATATGAGTACCACTCTTGTGCCTTTAAAGCCCCATTGCTAAGGGGCAAACCAAAGATTGGATTTTTTAGGCAACATAAAGTGCACTATGATAAAACTAATTTTATTGAATTTTTTAAAAAAATGTGTAGCCAATGGCCCCCTTAGGGGTGGCTGGTAGTTGTAGTTCACCTGTCTCTCTGCCCTCCATCACACACTTTTCCATTCATCCGTAGTCACTGAACAGGTACTTTTTGTTGTTTTATTGAGGAGTCAAACTTGGATAGGGTAGGGATGACTGTGGGATGCCCAAAGATCAGGAAACAGGACCATATTATATACATCACAGTATATACACTCCTTCTTCCTCCAGCACTAATACTTGCTAATACTTCACTTCTCTCCTGCCCAACACTCGTATCCTCACTGCTAGGCCTGGAGAGAAATGTATCAAGCTTCCATTACATCTTCCTCCACCACTGCTAGCATGTGGTGAGGCCTGCACTTCCTTGTCAGCAGGACCTCCGGACCGCCCGTCACAGGCAAGGGCCACGGGCCCTCAATTGTAAGGCTATGGGCCCTCAGATTGTAGCTTAGTACAATCGTGCTAGCCGGGTATTGATGGACTACTGCTCCCAGCCCATCCTCTTCCAGGCCACTCCGGCCTACCTCACTGTCCAGTGAAAACGCTCCCCTGACTGGCTCCTTCACCTTCCACAGACCTCCACTGTCTCCTCCCGGCCTGCTCCAGTCCTCTTCTCCAGCTCCCGGGGTCTGTCACTCACTGCACCGGAGGATCCTTTAACCACTTCAGCCCCGGAAGGATTTCCCAGTTTAGGACCAGAGCACTTTTTGCGGTTCGGCACTATGTCGCTTTAACTGACAATTGCGCGTTCGTGCGACGTTGTACCTAAATTAAATTTGCGTCTTTTTTTCCCCACAAATAGAGCTTTCTTTTGGTGGTATTTGATCACCTCTGCGTCATTTCTGATCACCGATATAAACAAAAAAAAATGCGAAAATTTTGCAAAAAAAACAATATTTCTTACTTTTTGCTAAAATACAAATCCAAAAAAAAAAAATATATAAAAAATACATTTTTTTCATCGGTTTTGGCCGATTTATATTCTTCCTCATTGGTAAAAAAAAAATCGCAATCGGCGTTTATTGATTGGTTTGCCCAAAAGTTGCAGCGTTTACGAATGATGAGAATTAATTTATGGGGTGTTTATTTTTTATATATTTTACTAGTAATGGCGGCGATCTGCGATTTTTAGTGGTACTACGATATTGCGGCGACATGTCGGACCATTTTGACACTTTTTTGGGACCATTGGCATTTATACAGCGATCAGTGCTATGAAAATGCACTGATTACTGTGTAAATGCCATTGGCAGTAAAGGGGTTAACCTGGAGGGGGCGCTCTAAGGGTTAACTGTGTTATAACTGTATGGGGACTGGGCTGGCAGGGGGAGGGGAGTGATCACGGCTTCCATATACAGGAAGCCTGTGATCACATCCCTTCCCCCTCTGTCAGAACGGAGATCCGTGTTTACATACATGGAACTCCGTTCTCTCACTGCGGGGGGGCTATCACTGGTAGCCGGTGGAGATCGAGTGCGCTCTACCCCCTCCCTGGCCCATCCCCAGAACACAGTGAGTGCCCGAGCGCGCCTGCGGCGGCGCGCGCATGCTCACAATACTCGTTATCGTAGACACCGTCAGGTGATGGCTGTTTGCGATAACAAACCACTTTGCCACCATCAAGCCATGGCGGGTGGTCAGCAAGTGGTTAAAAAGCCTTTCCTGTAGCCTCTCTGTTGCTCTCCTGCTCCCCATGCTACTCCAGGATCTCTCTCCATTCCTGGCTGTACACGAGCCACCAGGCCCCAAGGTCACCTCCCAGACTGGGTGCTCCCACCCGGGTGAGGCCTCACCAACCTCTGCTACATCTGCACTCTTCCACCCGACACTCCCCTCCCCTCAGCTGGGCAGATCACAGTATTTAAGGAAGCCTTCCCCCTGCCAATCCAGGACGGGGATTGGTCGGTCTCCTTAACATACTTCAGAAAGTGGCACCTCCTAATTCATCCCCTTTTCCAGAGCCTTCTAGAAACAAAGGGGAGGAGTATCCAAGGGGTATTCTCTCCTGCAGCCTCCAGCCCACCCTGGGCCACTCCGCTGCCCAGATCAAAGCATTCAGGCCTGCACTTATTGTTATTGACAAAATTTGCCTCTCCTAGCAAAAATCTACTACAAAAAAAGACCCTATTACTAAGGGGGCGCTACAAAAGTATTACAGGTACTTACTGTATATAGCACCATCAATTTACACAGCACTTTATATATATATTGTACATTAACATCAGTCCCTGCCCTCAAGGAGCTTACAATCTAATGTACCTAACTCATATTCATACATACACATACTAGAGCCAATTAACCTACCAACATGTGTTTGGAGTGTGGGAGGAAACCCATGCAGGCATAGGGAGAGCATGCAAAAATCCTTAAAAAAAACAGTGTGGGTCCCTTTTGAGTCTGATATGGGTTTTAAGGGAGACTCCATGCCAAAATGTACAAAAAAAAATGTTATGGGGTCCCCCTTAAAATCCACACCAGACCCTTATTCGAGCATGCACCCTGGCAGGCCATGAAAGGGGGGGACAAAAGATCGCCCCCCGAACCATACCAGGCCACATGCCCTCAGCATTGGTGGGGTGCTTTATTGTGATGTCATCAGCATGGGCCCCCATCCGTTGTTAAAGATGCAGTGGACAGCTTCCCAGCCCGCTCCTTGACAACCAGCTATTGGGGGGGCACACTGCATCTGAGCAATACTGCATGTGATACCACCAGCAAAACCCTGGTGATAAAAAACAAATCTTTTTTAACTGTCAGTTCTGTTTGTGAATTGGATTTAACAGGTTACTGCAGGGCGCCAGGTCTTTCAAAATTTTTTGGAAAAAATACACTTTAATGAACTAAAAGAAAACCTAAACAGCAAAGTTAGCCCATTTTTTTCTATAATGTGAAAGATGATGTTATGCCATGAGAATCGTGATCTTTATGCTAAACAACAAAATCATGATTCTCATTTTAGCCAGAATCGTGCAGCTCTACTGTGTGCTGTGAGATGGAGGAGGGGAGATGAGGCAGCTGGATATGCTTTAGATGAGTCTATGTCCTATGATAAAGCCCTGTGTACCATCAACAATTACCACTCTTTATGTGCAGCTGGGGTCCAGTATTTCATGGTGACCGGAAACCCACCAGAGCAATGAATAGTCACCGTGGGGGACACACATTTTGGCAGGAAGTGGCTGCAAAGAGGCAGTAGATCAGCAGCACTGGAATACTTCTTTCAGCTTTTTTTGTACTTTATTTAAAGTGTCACTAAGGCTTCATCTAGATGTGCAGTTGGGTGGTAAAAATGTGCAGTAGAGACATGAATTTGCCACCCTCCAACGGCCACCCTTAAGCTCCATTAGGCAGCAGATGAGAGTGTTTTACATGCCGCAGTCACGATGCATTAGGCATAATAAGGAGTTTCCCCCTATAACAGGTTTTTAGTATCACTCTTTCTGGCCAACCTATAACCCAGATGTAATGGTGTTACGTTGGAGTTATTGACTGGCTGCTCTGCTGTAATTAAGTTAGGGTTAGGGGGCAAATTACTTGCCTTATCCCAAGGGCTGGCAACCCACACTGCACTAAAAAACTGGCTCCTAACTTTTTTAGCCGACTCCTAGATTCAAAGCAATTTTGTCAAGCCCTGGCTTACTGCATTTTTTTTTTTTTTTTGCAATATTTACTGGATCATTTTTCATTTTGTGTTACATATCGCATTATTTTTATTTTTTTTTGTGAATTGGACTTTTTCACCTCATGCAATAATTTAGCAAATGAGTCACATGACCGTGTTATCACACGCAGTAATCTTTAGTGATTGCCCCCTATGTCTTAGAAACCACCTATCAACACATGTCACAGAGTATATTTTTTACAACCAATCAGATTTTGATCATTTAAATGTGAGTCCAACACGGTTTGATTTCAAGAAAATCTTCATCAGGAGAGGATGGGTGGTAGGTATTGCCAACTGACAGAATAATTAAAATAGTGTGTCCATAAGTTGTTGGTGACCCCCACAATGGATGGATAGAGGGAGCGCAAGGAGTTCCTCCCCAATAAGAAGAAAAAGGGAAAACAGGACCACCCCAAACAGCTCATACCATTCCCATGATCCTCAGGATGATTCTAACCCAGTGCTTAAAGGGTAACTGCACTTTCGTGGTGGAAAAAATAGCAAATAAAAAAATATATAACGTATCCAATTGCCACACATGTCGTATTGTAATTTAATGTTATTAAAAATGACCTTACTATTTTAATCTGCAGCGCTGTCATTTTCTGTAAAATGCAATGCAATGTGGCTACCTAGAAGCATTCTGTACACATATAGTGTACAGAACACCCCGCCAAAAATGTAATTTCCTGCTTGTGTGATTGGCTCACTGATTTTCCCAGAAGTCAGCACTGAGATACAAGTCAGATTTTGAGTATCCCCTGCAATAAAAATGTAATTTTTGGTGAGTTACTCCCAAAAGAAAAACACATTTAAAGGGATGCAGACATTGCCATTTTCCTCATTAGATCCCTGCAGGTGCAGCAGCTGATTTATAATTATAAAACCCCTTCACTTTGCACATAGACACAGAAGCCCCCACAGTGGCGCCCGGTCACCGCTGAGGGAGCTGACATGTTCCCCGTCGTTACTTCTGGGTTCACGGGCTCCGATGATGTGAGTGGCCAGGGCCGCGAATGTCACTCCCGCACATGTCCCTCGGTTCCGGCAAGAAGCCGGACCTTCAGAATGCATTCACCGCTGATGTCAGCGGCTGCATGCAGGGTGGATATCTCCTAAACGGTGCACGTTTAGGAGATATCAATATTACCTACAGGCAAGCCTTATTATAGGTTTACCTGTAGGTAAAAATCACAAAGCGTGGTATACAACAGTTTTAAAATCCCTGCAATGTGCATTGACCACCCAGAGGGGAATTTTTTTTTCTCAACAAAAGTGGAGTTACGCTTTAAGGATTCAATACAAAAGGGACAAACACTCCTACAAAGAAGATGCACTAGAAGATCGACAACCTCCTATTCTATTTTTAAAAAGGATCACCATCAAGGCTGCTGTTATTATTGTGTCCTTGATTGTGTTCCTGTTGAAGAACAAAATTGGAGGTTGTCGATCTTCTAGTGCAGTGGTTCTCAACTCCTGTCCTCAGGACCCACCAACAGGCCAGATTTTAAGTATTTCCTTGGGGAGATGCAGACTAGAATACTGCAATCACTGAGCAGCAAATGATATCACCTGTGATGTATTTCAGTTATCCTGCAAACCTGGCCTGTTAGTGGGTCCCGAGGACAGGAGTTGAGAACCACTGTTCTAGTGCATCTTCTTTGTAGGAGTATATGTCCCTTTTGGATTGAATCTATAAGCATTGGGTTGGAAACATTCATACATAAACATTGTTACATAAATAAAGTTAAAGATTTCTCTTTATGTCATTTTTAATATTTTTTTGTTTTATCATTGTGTATGTTATGGTGGTAATTTTTTGGACTTTTTGATTTTGCATGTATTTATTGGAGAATGACACCGTGGTCTCTGACTCTATTTTAATTAATGAAATAATTGTCACAGCATCCACTGAAGTCGACCATTAACATCAAACTCTGGAACATCTAATGGTGCTTACAGACACAAGAACATTCACCTGGTCCAGCCACTTTAACTTTAGTTTACGCTTGCGGAGGCAGCTGTACGGGGGTATACACTATACCAGGTATATACCCCCCCGTCACGTTTGGTGGGCAAATGAAAGGGGCTGCACCGCAAGCCCCCCAAGGCCTTGTGGTGGTGGTGCAGGCTTTTCGGGGTTCCAAGCTGAGCTTACATAGGACTGAGGGCTCTTTCTGACCCCATATAACAATAGTGGACCAATCAATTTAAATCAGCACTGTCACAAGGAGTTGCATGCTCCTTTACACCCAGAAATATCAGGCATTTCCTTCTCTTCTGGGGGCTGAGCCAAATGAACGTTTATGTGCTCTTACAGAGGAAGCATGGGCAAAGCACAGGTATTCTTTAAGGTCAGGTAGCCAAATTAATCTGTCTCTGTAAGTCCTCCCAATGTCTTCTGGCTGAGCCCTTTAGGCAGATGAATTGCCTGGCCAGGATTAATTTTCCTGGCTGATTTCTATTATTTTACTGGAGACAAACCATCAGCTGAGCATATGAACTTTCATTCACTGAAGATGCAAGCATTCACATCTGCTTTATTCAACATATTTATACAGCAATGATTTATTAGAATGATTATTTGATAACCAGTCATCATCTAGTGTCTGTTGGCACATTAAAGAGGTGCTGCAAACTGGCTTTGTATGCGAATGGTGCAGGTCAGCACCAAAGGCAAGATGATTCAAGCTGCCTGGAAAACATCCTATGTATTGAATCAATTTGTGTTTAGCTATAAAGCTTGGTGTCCTGCGGAAAGTACACTGGACATGTAGTTTAATAAACTCCAAATGTAGCTCCATGCAGGCTGGATCAGACAAACCCAGAGTTTTTCTATAAATGAGCCATTAACCACTTCAATACTGGGCACTTAAACCCCCTTCCTTCCCGGACCAATTTTCAGCTTTCAGCGCTGTTGCAGTTTGAATGACAATTGCGCGGTCATGCGACACTGTACCCATATGAAATTTTTATCATTTTTTTCACACAAATAGAGCTTTCTTTTGGTGGTATTTAATCACCCCTGGGTTTTTTATTTTTTGCGCTATAAATTAAAAAAAGACTGAAAATTTTTAAAAACAATGCATTTTTCTTCGTTTCTGTTATAAAATTTTGCAAATAAGTAATTTCTCTTCATAAATTTTGACCAAAAATGATACTGCTACATTTCTTTGGTAAAAATAACCCAAATCGGAGTTTATTTGGTGTTGGCGGACAGACAGATGTTTGGGGACTGTGACAGATGTTTTGGGGACTAGACAGACAGGCGGTTGTGG